>JAUNZO010004282.1:0-10710 GCA_031894775.1 Chloris gayana | reverse complement strand
TCCAACTTTGACGGCACATAACCAACAACAGAATCTGATTTCAGATCCACCAGCTCGGCGAGAAATGTAACACGTTTGCTTCTCCAGCCGTCTTGCCGATCGATTTCATCGACAAGTGCTTCGCCATCCTCCATTCTCACATACTCGCCCTTCCACTCATCGAAGTATATCAATGTAACTTCTTGCTTCGGACCCCAAGGAGTACTCTCGCCTAATTTCTCCACCAAATTCCTCACCGCGTCCGCTTGTTGGTTCACAAGGTCCTGCGGGTCGATCTCTGCACAATCAACCTCCCAACTAACCAACTTGCCCTGCTCTATGTTCCTCGAGGCTACCATCGGCTAGCTTCGCGACAGATAGAAAGGGGAATTTTACGGACAATTTGAAGCTACGCCCCTATTTCAACAATGGTGCGGGAATGTCACAAATTCGGGCGAGCGAGTTCTAATCGAAAGCAAAAACAACACAAAGTGCAGAGGATTATCTCGAAATCGACTCTCCCTGTCCTATCTGTTTCGGGGCCATCTGTTTTAGACCGGATCGACGGTGCCGAGAGAGGGCGGGCGCTGTCGGATTCCGTGCCGAGAGAGGGCGCGTGCTGCCGGAGACGGATTGGGACGCCGCTCAAACGTCGCGCGCCACAGGAGGACTTCGGTCGGTTCGGCAGAATGACTCGCGACACTGGACGCGAGCCGCCGCCGGACAGGGAGTGCGCCGCCGCTCCGAGGTCGCGCTGCCGGATATGGATTCCCGGCAAAACAAAATGGGATGGCGCGAAAAACGGTCGGTCCATCAAGCAGATTCGCGCGCGAGACCGACAACGCCGGGTCCCACAGCCGCTAACAAACAAATCATTACAGTGTCAAGGCCGGGAGTGGGTTCTGGCTATTTTGGATCACAAAGGTGTCGCGTGTGAGCTATTCCATCCAAAGATGTCGTATCCCGGAGAATACAGGTGAAAGGCGTCGCATGGGAGCTATTGTCCCCAAAACACGACGGTACGTATGGTAGTGTAGCTTCATGTTCAGCCAGATAAATGGAAGAAAAATCCATTTCCCTTAAATTTTTTTAGGTGTGTCAGTTGAGGAGTTGAGGTTCAAATCTCATAATCAGTGTTCATGTCCCAGGATTTAAAAAATTTTAGGTTGTATTAGTCAACCTATAACTTTTAGTGGTAAAAATTGAATTTATGAGATTTGAATACATATAAATTATGTTGCTAGATTCATCTTTAAACAGACTTTCATATTATACCTTTTTATCGTATAATAATTTATTTGTATATATAATGTTAACTAAAGTAAAAACGATTTAACATCGACCAAACATAGAAATCCTTGCATTCAAAGACAAAAAAAGTACTTGGTGTGGCGAAGTAACCACTTTTTTCTCTTCTCTCTCCCATGCCGTGTCTAAAAACCTTGAAAGCAAAATCACCCTTTTATTTATCTCGATTGCCACATTGAACATACTTGATGATTTCAAACTTAAGTGACAGATTTCGTAAGTTTGCATAATCCTAAATGACAATGTTTAATTTCAGAGACCTTTAGATTTTTATTTACACTTTAATTTTAATATGCTTGCGACTGGTCCTTGCACATAGGTATTGCACCCAACATTTCGAAGTACAGTGGCCGTAGATTCTAGTGTAGCAGCGGTGGTGGAGAGAGAGCTTGCGGCAGGGACGGTGCACATGAGGGTGAGCGTGGCGCTGACGCTCATGTACAAAGTGTGGCTCGCTGAGGAGGTCTTCTTCTACAAGTATGATTGTTGGCTGTGGTTCTCGCCGTCTCCCAGCAACGCCACGGCTGCTGTCTTCAGCACCGGCACGCAATGCTGGGCCACCAAGTGATCCATCAATTGCATCCCTATTGTGACGCACAAGAGATCAGAAATATGTGTATTACATAGTGTTAACTAGTCAACTTACTTATGGTTAATCTTTATATTTTTTAAAAAATAAATAATATAACTTTGTAAAATTTTATATGTTTACTTTATTAGCTAAAATATTTAATAATTTGAATAAAATACCAATTCATCATAAAGCTATCTAATTAACACTACTAGTATTACCAATCCAAGTGTAAATAATATTATATTACCTTACCATATCACTTTTTTAATTATTATAATTTCCAAGTTATCAATTTTTAATATAAAAATATAGTATATATATATAGTGAATATATATTATATAGCTGGCTATAGAATAAAAATTCTGTAGCCAGGCCCGACACGGACGTCCGACCGAGCCGGGCGACCTCGCCCACCCCGTCGCAGCGCTGCGATTGATCAGGCGCGTGCCCACTGCCCACCCGACTTGGCTTGGGCTCAGGACTCACTCGGCCAACCACGGAGAGGAGAGTGGAGGTTAAGCCCAAACCACACCCATTTTTGTTCCTATTCGTGCTTTGTCGGTCTTCCAGGAGGAAAAAGAAAACTTCCGATCCCAATCCACTACAGTTTTCCTCGCCGGCGACGGCATCCTCGGTCTGGCCTGCTTCAAGATGCTGAGATCTCCAAGATGTGCCCTCGGAGACAACCGAGCGCCATGAATCGCTGCATCCCTGGAGAGAAATCGAGCTATGCATTGGTTTTAGTGACGGTTGTTGCTTGGTCGAAGGGGATGGGTAAGGATCCATGGCACCCGATGTTTCTCGACAAATCGACGGGAGTTGCATTGCATGACTCGTGGAGTGCGATCTGCCATCCCCAGGTTTTCATCTATACCGATTTGATAGATTTTGCATTACGTTAGATTAGGGTTTGGTCATTAGCCTTCTCCTGATTGTTGCGGATTTGTGAAGTTTTGTTGCCATATCACTATCCTCTGAACTCTAATCTTCGTGCAACTCAATCCTTCTAATATTTCATTTCTGTTTTGTCTTTTTGTCTTAGGGATTGACAATCAATTTCACTGGATACTCGCAGGTTCCGTGCCTTTCTTGAGTTTCTACCAGGATGTGATTTTCACCTTCTCGGCCGTTGGAAACAGCAGCATCCTTAAGTTCTACGTAAGCCCAATCATCTAGTTTTAATTATTTTCATCTTGTACGTAGATCTGGAAAAAGGTATATGGAAATCCTTGTAGAATCTAGTGATGCTGATCAGATAAAATAAACCACACATTCCTTTTGACAAGGATTGAATCACAAAATCATAGTTTCTGAAAAAATTGAGATAATGATTGCAAAATTAAATCTGCATTATGATTGTTAATGTTACTATGTCAAGGTAACAAGCCTTATGCACGCAGACCTACTATTTGCTCACACCAGATGGAAGAGGTTGCACGCTCTTCTACTTGCAGAGGAGCACAAAATTACTCAAATTAGCAGGGCATTGTGAAATATTTCTAGTTTGACTTTGTAACTGTATCGTGATGAGAAAGTAGCGCCTCAAGGTTGTTTATTATATTGAGAATTCTTCATGTGGATTGCGTAAAATTTAGGCAAGGCTTGATTGCAAAAATCTTTGGTCATGGTTTACTGTTGTGTTATTTATGTCTGTATGCATCTGCAGTTTGTAATTCTTTTATTAATGGTGCCTGGCTCATTGAGCCTACATTTTTTTCTCTTATCTTTGTCCAGGTCATGTTTTTAAAAAGACCATATGTTTAGTAAAACTCTCATTACAATGACTTCAGATGATGAGGTTCTTTTTGGCAAATTATGATCTAGATACCTCTATTTGTTTTAGACAAATAGAGACGTTCTTCCATTAATGCTACTGGAGAAGCTGCTTACCTCCAACAGTACCTGTAGTTTACATGTGGGAAATATTGACATACTACTGCCTATGTTCTCAAATTATTTATGGTGATAAATGAACCTGCATTTTAACACTGTTTCATAAAGCTTGTGAACATTTGTTTTTTAGTTAAAGGTAATTGTACAATAACACTATTGTTATTTATGTGTTATACGCAGATCTGAAGATGTATTGGAAATCCAGTGGTATCTGCAGTTCTGCAGTCTCAAGCCTCTAGTGCGCTTAACAGATGAAGGAAATCTTGTTTTCCTTTTTCCAAAGCTTGATTCAAGCAATCTAGTTTTTTTTAAAAAAAATGAGATAATGAGGCTTTTAGAAATTAACTCTATTTTATGATGTTTACTATTGTTGATTTGGTCACTATAGGTGATGTGGCCTTCTCGGCGAATTGTGGAAGGACCTGTTCATTTATGTATTGAGTAGTAAACAGTCCCATCATGCATTCCTGTGTGCCACAGATGACCTCTTAATATTGAATAACAAAAGTTTGAATCTTTTCTACTTGCTTCTGGCTCTTAATACGAATACTCAAATTAGCAGGCCATCGTGCAATATTTGTAGTTTGACTTTGTAACTGAATCATGCTATGAAAGTAAGGCCAACATAATACAGTTCCTGATAGCTACCTGTCTCGTACAGATAATATGCTTTCAAATTGCTTGCTTGTCAATCCTATATGCACGGTACATATTTGTCAGAATACCTGATTGACTGATTTCGTTTCTGGTCTTTTTTTTTTTTTTTTTTTTTTTTTTTTTTTTGCTTCTAGACATGTTGTCATCTCACATTTGTAGTGGGCTGCACGTCCTGTATTCATGAAGCACAATACTTGTGTTAGCTATAGCAGCCTGAGCAATCTTAAAAGTTATCAAACTAATCAGAATACCATTTGCTCGATTAAAATGCTTTGTATTACAATCTAGTATCTGATCACATCTGTAGTTGTTCTACCGATGTAGGAAATGTGTTATTTCTAGTGGCAGGCTCAAATGGCATCCGACAAGGAGCTGCTCCGTTATTTCTGTTAGATCTGTTCCATTATTTGTAAATGAGTTGCTTTGACATTTTATGCTTGTTATAAATGATGATATTTCAGGCCACCAATATCATGGGTATTATGTAGTCTCTGTTTAATGCGACACTAGTGCTTCATTCAGAATTGATGGTGTCCGGCATGTTCTTATTAGTCTATTGGATCCTTGCATGACTTATCTGATGATGCAAGTGGACTTGGAACCCTTTGTGACTTCTCTGATGATGTTTCTGGGCTGACTGATCCGCTAGAGCCATGGCAAGCAGATAATTTTATTTGGCACAACTTATGTTGTGGGACGTATGCAAAACTTTGGAGAACCAGTTAGAATCGAATTTGCTAGAAACTCAGTCATATGAGTACTGATTTGTAATGCCATTTGGCAGTATGTTATGTTCGTTGCACATTCAAGTGCTGATTAAAATTAAGCCACTTTGGAAAAATGAAAATTTTAATTTGATCCGTGAAAGAACTGCTATTCAGCACAGCTTCTGTACAAGAGTTTTTTTTAATTTGCAAGAATGATTCTTTTGTCTCTTCGTGTTAGAGATGTGGCAAGAAAACAATACAATGTAATAATGCAATTATTTATTTCTCTAATGCCATTTGAAAATCTGTCCTGTTTGATTTATATGGATTGTATGTAAATTTCTATTTAAAATTGAGCCTCTTTTGGAAAAGTAAAGTTGTCCCAATTTACCATAAATGCCTACCGGAATGCTTGAAAAGGAATAGCTTGAAAAGCATTAAAAAAACTTCTACGGGAACTGCCAGGTAGAGGACCATATGACCTCCAACTATAATATCATCCAGTGGCTCAGTAATTTTGATTTGATTACACATCTGAACCATATGACCTCCAACTATAATATCACCCAGTGGCTCAGTAATTAGTAAACTACAAGTTTTACATATGTTATACACTCATACAATCTTTATCGCCTGGACATGTGTTGCAACTTGCATTAAGAGGAGAAGAAACAGTTTACATGCCATGGACAAGTTTGGTATGAGGATGCATAAGTCAGGAAAAGGAACATCCAGAGAAAACAAGAAAGAAATAAAGAAAAGGAAAAGCGATGGTTAGCGGTGAAGAAATTCCTACAACACCGTGATGCCTACAATCTTGCCATGCTACATTTTGATAATTAAGAACACCTATATATAGATAACTAAAAGTTTTGATTTCGCTTGTACATTAGAGAGCACCTTGAGAGTTTTGAGAACCCAACTACAATAATTCTCGTGAACAGATTGGACAGTTAATGGACGTTTGTACTAATCTTTCGTCATACAACAAACCACAGCACGTGAAAATTGGCGTCATCACAACGTGATCGAGATGATTCTCAGCCAATCCTCATGTACAGAGAAAGAAAAATATTCTACACTATGTAGTCTCTCAGTTATTTTACTTGATGTTCAGACAATATAATTGGTTCAAATTTACACTATGTATTCCTTGATCTAATTATCAGATATCTTCTTCCCTTTTTCCAGCCTTGGTCATTGTGTTTCTCATCTCCATTACTTTCCTCTGCTTGCAGTTCTGCTTATCGAACCCTATTTCAATCCGCATCTGACATTGTATTTTTTTTCGGGGTATTTTATTTGACAAAAAGACATCCCCGCTTATATTGAAAGCACAAGAGTTACACAGTTTAAGCAAACAGACACATCACAAAGAGTACACAAAACAGAACAAAAAAAGTTCATCTTCCATGCAAGCAGAATAGCCCTCTACATGAACTCCTTACAGATATGGCTAGCATGCCATATTTCATTAATGCAATTTATTCCAAATATTGCAAAAAATCTATATATGTCACCAGGAAATTATCACAATAAACATGCCCAGTAAATTATTCATTAGGTAATGACCAGTCTATTATTCTTTACATTGTTATCCCTTACAGATATGGCTAAGTATTTGGTTGGATATTAGAATATTGCAAAATTAATTTTACTCACATGGTTTCTTGACAATACAACCTGTACAGAGTTAAGAGAAAATGTAGGCTTGACAAGAAATCAAGACACTTTTGAGAATGGAAATACAATTAGCATCCAGATGCATGTGCAGTTAATAATATTGGTACAAATAACACCATGGTAAACCATGACCAATTATTTTTGCAGTCAAGCATTTCCTATTTTTTTAAGGCCACAACCCATAACAAGAATACTGAATGATTAAAAGCAGTGTGCTTCTTAATGAGTAAAAGCAATTTGCTACACAGGTACGAAAGCTGAAAGGCTACAGATTTCATAACAACCTCTAGCATGAAAAATCACTCAAAGGCCAATGTTGTATAATAAGTAAATTTGTAAGTTGTACCCAAAGCTACTGAATATAGGCTTGCATTCAGAATTTTTGCATTTGCTATGGCCAGAAGCACTCATAATATTCAGAAATATTCAGAAAGCTATCAAGAAATATTTGAGAAGCACTCGATGGCCTAGGATGATTTGAGACAGTATGCTACATTTAAAAGATAGCTATAGGTTGCTTCGGCTCCTGCACCTAATGCCACGATTAGCCAATCGTGATCATTGTACAGAGTTAATAGAAAATGTAGGCTTGATAATTTGTAAAGACACTATTGATAAAGGAAATACAATTAGCATTCAGATGCATGTTCAATTAAGAATATTGGTACAAATAACACACCATAGTAAACCATGACCACATTATTTTGCAGTCAAGCATTTCCTTTTTTAAGCCACGGTCAATAGCTAGAATTCTGAATGAGTAAAATCAATGTGCCAGACCCTGACTGAAGTGGCAAAGCTGTAAGGCTTCAGATTATGTTGTTATCTCCATGAATCAGTCAGGATGACATGTTTGATAATATTTTTTGTAAGCTGAACCCAAATATAGTTCATGTTAGTCTGGTATAAAATTTTACTATAAAGTAATCATTGTTGTCAAGCATTCAAGTTTATTGCATTTGCTATGGTCTGAAACACGCATAACATTCAGAAAATTTCAGAAAGCTGCCAAGAAATATTTGAGAAGCACTTGATGATGCAAAATCCATGTCAGATTACTTAATCGAAATACTTTGGAGTATCACAGTAATAATGGTAGATTACAATTCCATATTTTTTTGCGAGGGATTACAATTTCATGTTGACTAGGAAATTATCACACTAATCATGTCATCTAGTATATTGTATATATTCAGATCATGCTAGCACATAATGGATATTAAAATTCTGCAAAACTCAATTGACTCACATGACAAAATGTTTTCTCTGGATCAGGTGTCATCATGGCCGTAGGTGAGATTGCTGTTGGAGGAGTCACTATCGATCCACCATGAATGATGTTTGGTCTGTCAGATCCAGCATTGCTTGTGCCTGGCGCTTGAAGTACTATCCTGTCCGATGGAGTTGAAGGAATTGTTGGTGCAGGTTGTTCATCCGTCGTTGATGTCGGGTAGTTTACCGAAGACAACAGAGGAGGTTGACGCAGAGTGCCTTGTGCAGACGACAGAGGCTGAAGCAGAGTGCCCTGTGCAGGGGAAGCGATCCTTTTGCTGTTCCCTTCTCCGCTGCCATCCGCTGCTTCGGGCGTCGCCATGATCGCGGTTACGGAATCACTCGCGGCCTGTGCATCGTGGGGAGAAATTCGGAGCATCGTGGGGAGAAATTCTGGAAGAAAAATACAAATGCAATGGGCGGAGGAGATTTTGCAGAAATAGAGTCTGTTCTTGTACCTTTCAGCTTGGACGTTGCCTCAGCGTTGGGTTCAGTGGAGGCGGCGCACGTCGTGGGGCTTGGGCAGGAGCGACGGCACACCGCATCCGGCAGGGGCACGGGCAGCAGCGCACGGCGTCGGCCTTGTAGATCGGCAATGACACACAGCATCAGGTAGGGGCAGGGGCGGCAGCACATGACTTCCTGCTACGACAGGGGCGACGGCGTCCGGCAAGTCCAGGATTGAAGGCGCACAGCGTCCGGCAGCCGGGGCGGCGACGCAAGGCGTCGGTCTGAGGCAGGCACGGCGGCTCACGATGCCAAGCGGGAGGGCACCTGTGGCGGACGAAACGTTTTTTTATGTATTGTACGAGGAAAAAAAAGCAGTGGATTGGCTTCCGACCGAGTCGGCGTGCCGTGGGTGGGCTCGGTTGTCCGACCTGGCCATAGAATTTTCATTACCTGGCTGCTGGCTATATATATATATACAGAGCAGCGCTAAATCACGGAAAAAATTCCGTGCGGCACGTCCGCATTGAAGCCTCCGTGCGAACCAGCCTTTGATTTCTGCCGCGTGGATAATCGAAGCATCTGACGCTTGCAGGAATCTGCTCCCGTATGTCCCCTTCGCATGCCTCGGCTCCCAGCATTGCCTATGGCTCGGCCTCCTCGCAGCTCACTATCGGTCGGCTTCTGACGTAACTAGTAGAGCCTCACATCCATGTCACAGCGACTACATCTACCGCCGCCGCCACATAAGCTCAACGGAGCCATGTACCGCAGGGATTCTCTCTCGCGTGCCTCAGCAAAATCGGGAGCCCCCTGACTTCGGCCGTCAACGCATTCGTACGCTACCGGAAATCACGTAGTTGTCGTGTGCCCGCGGCACACGACGAAGAGCCTCTAGCACACGGCGAAGACCTTAGCCGTAGGTGGCCCACGGCGAAAGCCCGACGGCGACTGCGTCTGACGACAAAGCCATCTTCGCCGTGTGCCGGAGCACGGGCACACGGCGAAGTGTTTGCCGTGTGCCACATCAAGCACACGGCAAACGTAACAGTGCCGTCACGTCCTTTTGCCGTGTGCCCATCATCCAGCACACGGTGACCTATTTTGTTCTTTGCCGTGTGCCCAGGGACGTGGCACACGGCGAAGATTCTGTACTTCGCCGTGTGCCCAATGGCGCGGCACACGGCGAATCATCTAGCTTTGCCGTGTGCTCGATGACGTGGCACACGGCAAAGATGGCTTTACCGTCGAGCGCAGTCGGCAAAATGCTCTATTTGCCGTGTGCCCATTCTGCGGCACACGGCAAAGACCAGATGGTCTAACGGCTCGCGACGGTCGTTGCTGTCCTGTTTGGGTCGCCGTGTGTCGTGAGCCGGACACACGGTGACGATGTATGTTTGCCGTGTGCCTTTCGTCCGGCTCACGACGAAAGGTAAGCTGCCGTGTGTTTGTTTTATGCCGTGTGCCGCGTCCCTTGGCACACGGCATATAGGCCATTCGCCGTGTACCCGTGACTTGGCACACGGCGAAAACTTTGACACACGGCAGCTTCTCGTTCTCCGGTAGTGGTATGCCCACTCAACAGAGCCAACTAATTAGTTGAATCTTGAATTTCATTGCCATCACTTGGCAACAAGAACCAACAAATCGTGCATGTGAGTAAGCATGAATGCAGAGTCGGGAGCCAGTTCCAGGGGCGCTGCGGAGAAAATTGATATGTGAAGCGCTACTACTCAGGTTCTGCACCATCAAGTCACGAATGCCTCCAACTACGATCAGTCAGTGCTGAACTCTAGCTCCTACCATAGATTTCTTTCATGTTCCTTTGGCGAGAAGGAGATGATGGAGAGGAATGAGCAGTTGCAGCTGCTTATGCGCCCAGATAATGGAGGGATGCATGAGTTCATCGTCATAATTTGGTGCCCTCGGTTACGACGACATTGGATGACGGAGATGGCAGTGAAAACACCGACTCGCCGAGGGCTGAGTTGAAAGCCTGGGGTTGCGAGCCGTTTGCGGGAATAATGGAGCCGAGCCATGCGTTTGTGCAGCAATTCTGTGCGTGAGCCGAGCGGCTGCAGCGTTGGATAGCGATGGCGTCCACGCGGCAGAAATCCGAGGAAGGTTCGCAAAGGAGCAGTATGCGGACGGGACGCACAGAATTTTTTCCACCTAAATCACACACATGG
>JAUNZO010004280.1:0-27098 GCA_031894775.1 Chloris gayana | reverse complement strand
CCTCGTTTAGTGTTTTGGTAATTAATGATGACCCTTAATTATGACTAACTTTGTTGCTTGAGATGCTTATAGTGTTAGTCATGATAAGGGGAGAAATTGTGAAGAAAAGTGACGATAAACAAGGATGACTCAAGGCAAAGGTATCTTGATAGGTTTTCTATTTTACCGGTCACTAGGAGATTAGAGATGAGTGACCGGATTATAGGTTAAACGCCGTACTATCAAGAGGGGTCGATGAAAGGATCTTGAAAATTCTTAGGTGCCATATTACTCAAATTCCTATCTCTGTGAGTGGACCTTGTGAGTTGTAACTAAGCCCAAATCTCGGAGACAATTTAACCAAGTATGGGCGTCTCGACGGTCGGACCGTCGGGGGACGGTCGGACCGCCGAGACGAGAGAGGATCGACCGGAGCTGCAGAGCCTCCGGTGGATCGATGAGTTAGCTGACGGTCGGACCGTCAGCCCGGCGGTCGGACCGCTGGAGAGTTGCCCTTTTGACGGTTTGTCCGTTCTCGGGGGTGAGATTTCTTCGATGGTGCAGCGGTCGGACCGTGGGAACGACGGTCGGACCGTCGACCATACTCCGAGTGGGTTTTGAATCTGAAACTAGCCGTTGGGTTGTACGAAGGTCGGACCGTGGAAACGAAGGTCGGACCGCCGTGAGCACGTAAGCTTCTGTAACGGCTAGATTTTTGAGTGGGCTCTATAAATACTCACCCATCCCGTGCATAGAACCTCTCTTTGCCATTTGAATTGCATTGCAAGCACTTTAGAGCCTCTTCCTCTCTCACACAAAGACTTAGTTGAAAGATTGCAAGTGTGTGAGTGTGAGTGCCTTGATCTTGAGAGATTTGAGCTTTGTGGCACTAGGGATTCATCAAGCAAGCGTCATCGACTTGTTACTCTTGGAGGTTGCCGCCTCCTAGACGGCTTAGTGGAGTTGCAACCGTTGAGTTCTTCAAGAAGATTGTGAAGAGACCCGGTTGGTGATTGTGAGAGGTTGGTGCTCGCCTCGCCGGAGCGGTGAAGAGCAACCTTAGTGGAACCGAGGTTTGGAGCGGTTCAAGGTATGGTTGTGTTCTAACTCAAGTCGTTCTTTGTGAGCCCTTCTTGATGGAGAAGTGGATGCTTGAGGAGTGAGACACACCTACGCTTGAATCCACCTCAACGTGGATTAGGGGTGATCGGCAAGTCACCGAGACCACGGGAATATATCCTTTGTCTCTTTTGTTGCTCCTTCTTTGGTTGCTTCAACACTAGAATTGCCATGATGCATGTCACCTAGGATTGCAAACCCTCTATAGTTGCAACATAGGAATAGTTGTTTTACTTGCTAATTACTTTTTTGTTTCAATTCCGCATTTAGTGAGTAATTTGTTTTAAAATTGTAATTTCGGCTATTCACCCCCCTCTAGCCGGGGTCCTTCGATCCTACAAGTGGTATCGGAGCAGGTTCTCCCCAAATTGAGTGGATTTCATCATCCGGGAGAAGGAAAATGGCTAACACGGTGAATGTGTCCAATGCGCCGTTCTTTGATGGTCAAGACTATGACTATTGGAAGACTTGTATGTTGATTCATCTTGAGGCCGTTGGGGAATTGGTACTGAGGGTTGTTGAGGATGGTTATGTGGTTCTTGATCCAACGGCTCCTACTCAAAGTGAAAGGGAGCTCATCAAGGCTAATGCTCAAGCCAAGAATATCATTGTTCGGTCTCTTTGCAAGGAAGAGTATCATAGAGTTGGCAAGCTTAAAACAGCTCATGAGATGTGGGAAACTCTATTGGAAGCTCATGAAGGCACCAAGATGGTCAAGAGTGCCAAATTGTTCATTTGCAAAGGAAAATTTGAAAGTTTTGCTCTATTGCCCAATGAAGAGTTGAAGGCCGCATTTGCTAGGTTGACCAACATTGTGAATGATCTCAAGGAGCTTGGTCATGACGTTCCCAATGTTGATATATCTCACAAGTTTCTTAGGGCCTTGCCTTCAAAGTATGAAACAATTGTCACTATGCTTGTGAGGACAAATTTGGAAGAATCAACTCCTTCACAAATCTTGGGTGAAATCCTCACTCATGATATCTTCAAGCAATCTCAAGTGGATTCCACGGACAATCAAGTGGATATCAAGAAGAAGAGTGTTGCTTTCAAGGCTAGTGGATCTCATGACGATAGTGATGATGATAATGAGAATACCTCCGATAGTGATGAAGATATGGCTTTGATGGTGAGGAAGTTCAAGAAATTCATGAAGAAGAAGGGCAAATATGGTGGATCCAACAAAAGTGGAAAATCTTACAAGAAAAATCCATTTGCCAACAAGAAGTGCTATGAGTGCAAAGAATTTGGGCACATCTCTACAAATTGCCCAAACAAGAATGATGATGATGACTCCAAGAAAAACAAGAAATTTAGCAAGAAGAAATCCTTCAAGAAGTTCATGAAAAAGAAGAATGGGAAGGCTTATTATGTTGAATGGGATTCCGATGCTAGTTCGGATTCCGACTCCGATGATGAAGATAACAAGTCATCCAAGAAGAGTCTTGCCGGCGTTGCTATAAAGGAGGCACCCTCCCTATTTGATTCACACTATTGCTTCATGGCGAAGGGTGAATCCAAGGTATGTGATGACGATGAGTATGTGCCTACTTATGATGAGCTTGTTGAAATGCTTAGTGATCTTGATGATGTGTTGGGTGGCATGAAGGATAAGCATAAGGACTTGAAGAGGAAGTATTCCTCTCTTCAAGAATCTTATGAGGAACTTAAAGTGTCTCATGAGAGTCTCAAAGAAACTCATGAGGAGCTTGAGGAAACTCATAAGCTATATGTGACCCAACACACCAACAAGATTCAAATTGATGCCGGTGTGACTTGTAACTTGATTGATGATATACCTATGTCTCATGGTTCTACATCTAGCATATCTACCTCATGTGATGACTTACTTGCTATGCCATGTTCCTCTAAGATTGGTAATTGCATGAATGATGTGAATGCTTGTGATCCCTTGCTTATAGTTGAGAATCATAAATTAAGGGAAACCGTTGATCACCTTGTTGATGCACTTGCTAAATGTCATAAGGGTGAAGTTGTTTTTAATGAAATGTGGAAGTGCCAACGGTTCACTCTCAAACATGAGGGTCTTGGGTACATTCCCAAGAAGAACAAAGGTGCCTTTGTTGATAAAAAGCCCACATTTGTTAAAGAGTGTGGCTTGTATTGCTCTAGGTGCAAAAACACCGGACATCTTGAAAAAGATTGCACCGGTAAGAAGATTGCCAAAGTTGCTTTTGATCCTTCTTACATGCTTTTCAAATCCTCTAATGGTGTTGTGCATGCTAAGTTCATTGGTAAGAATAATGCTCATGCTAAAATTATCATGAAGAACACCCTTGGTAATGGAATGAAGAAAAGATCCATTTGGGTGCCAAAGACTTTGGTGGCTAACCTCCAAGGACCCAAACAAATTTGGGTACCTAAGACCCACTAACTTTATTTTGTAGGTTAATTACAAGGCCGGTGGGAGTCATTGGGTGCTTGATAGTGGTTGCACTCAACACATGACCGGAAATAGCAAGATGTTCTCTTCATTTGGTGAAGATGGGGAGAATGACAAGATTACCTTTGGTGATAATAGCAAGAGGAAAGTGAAGGGAATGGGAAAAATTGCTATCTTAAATGATTTCTCTATCTCAAATGTATTGCTAGTTGAATCTTTGAGCTACAACTTGCTATCTATAGCTCAAATATGTGATCTTGGTCTTACATGTAAATTCTCATCAAGTGAAGTTGTGATTACAAGTGTGAAGGACAATAGTCTTATCTTCAAGGGATTTCGTCATGGAAATCTCTATCTTGTGGATTTCTCTTCTAGTGAAGCAAGTTTGAGCACATGTTTATTCACTAAGTCATCAAAAGGATGGTTATGGCATAGAAGGCTAGCTCATGTTGGAATGAATCAACTCAATAAGCTAGTGAAGCATAACTTGGTAGTTGGAATGAAGGATGATGTGCACTTTGAGAAAAACAAGTTGTGTAGTGCTTGTCAAGCCGGAAACAAGTGGCAAATACTCATCCTACCAAGAGCATTATGTCAACTTCAAGGCCTTTGGAATTATTGCATATGGATTTATTTGGCCCAATGTTGACGCCGGTTTTTGACCAAGGGACCCATTGTCGGCGACTATAGGTCAAAGAGGGCCGGTGGGCGTAAGGCCGACGGCCGCTTGGGCGAGTAAAGGGCGCGTCCCTCCCGAGAATCGTGCGCGGACGCCAACGTAAGAGCATAACATTGATGGGCCCGGCCCACGTTGTAAAATTAGAAATAATAGTTTAATTTTGGAAAAGGATCCTAGTCGGTTAGGAAATCGGCCCGAAGAGGGTCCGAGTAGGATTCTTTGTGCCGGGTATAAATTTGTACTCGGATGTAACTCCGTAAACTCGATTCACATCCAATACAACTTTCGGCGCATCGCCAAACCCTAATTTTCTCGTCAAGTCTTTACCGTTTTCGCGCGGGATCTTCGGGGCTCCTGGCCGACAACAAGTCGGCTTGACAAGGTAATTATGTCGTCTAATTCTCGACGCATTGTTCGTAATTAGATGGCTTAATTGCTAGTTATCCGGCGACCGGATCCGTTTTCGACCGTCGTAGTGAGTATCGGCCGGGATGAGTCAAGTCGACCTGGTCCGGCTCGTGGTGGAGGTAGTTTGACTTGTCCTCGCCTCCCCGTCCCAGCCTTTGCTCACAACGCCGATTGGCTCGGATCTGGTCGTTCGAGTCACGTAGCCGCTATGAGATTTCTTTTACATCTTAGCCGATTCGATCGCGCAGATTCAGCTTGACGTGTCCCGTGTTTGCCTTTGCGATAGTTGACTTGTCCTAGGCGCATGCAGCCGATTGGATAGGATGTAGATTTACTTTCATAGTTAAGGCGTTTATGATTATGCTTGTCCCGAATCGGCCAGGCGTGCGCGGCCGTTAGACCTGGTCCGCCGTGTGCCATCGCTGACTTGTCCCGTTGGAGCGACCGGTCGATTCGGATCCGTGTGGTTGTATTTGTCTTACTCGTTCTTTCGGAGTGTTTAGCCGATTGCTTATCACGTTCATTAGCTGTTTTATGTTCAATTAGCTAAATCTGTTAAAACTGCCTTTGAACCCGAGTTATTAGTACGATTTCATTGATCATCATGATACATCTAGATATGATCTAATAACTCATTGTTATAATCAATGGCAGAATCGGCCGGATGCCCGATCGGCCGATTTATCGCTCCGATTGATGATTAAACCATCTTCTTGCTATCAAATTAATTACATCCCATTAATAATTACCTTGTTTTTACATTTTATTCGATAATGCATCCCCGCAAAGTCTTAATGATTTAATCGTCTACCGACGAAATCGGCCGCTAGCCACCGATCGCATGTTATAGCGTCGGCCGATTTCGTATCGTTTGTATCACGCTTCGTTTGCCTGGCATTTAATACATAAATGGATGGGCCGTGCTGCTCTCCGTCGATGGCCGATTTTGTCTATCTTACGCCGTAATCGGCCACGGCCGCACATCGGTCTATCCGGGCCGATGACCCGGAATTTTACACCTTTTGTTGTCTTTGTTGGTTTGCAGGAAAACCATCCGGCACGCACCAGCGCACACGAGAATCGGCGAGCTGAGCCGGTCCGTTGGGAGCACAGGGCCCCGCATCGCCGGGGTTTCGGTGGACTCTCCGGACAACGGTGTGTTGGCGACTTTTGACGTCAACACACTTTTTGGCACGCCCGGTGGGACGAAGCAACCAAGATCAAGATGTCGTACATGCAAGTCGTCGGGGAGGACGGAACACCAATGGTCGATGCTGAAAATCGACCGATTTTTGTTCCGGCTCCTCTTAGGACGGATGGCAAAGGGCATGGAGAAGTTTCGATGACAACGAGGTTTCGGCCCGGGGGAAGATGACGACAGAACAAAAGCTGCAGTACCAAGAATACCCGGCCGAAGCAATGAAAAAGTACTTTCAAGCCCCGAAAGTGACACGTGGCGAGTGGCCACAAAAGGAGACATCCCTCGGATTCTCGCATCCGGAAGAACTAGACCAAATCAAAGCCCGTAGACTGCCGGATGCCAACCAACTCGGTGATATGGTCAACTCGTCCGTTCATCAGGCCCTAATCAATCAATCGGGCGTGTTGACCAACACCATCGGGAATTTGATCAAGGACACAGTTGATGGCAGACTGTTCACCGAAGGATATTCCGGACCTGCGTACACTCAGCCTTTTGGCACTCTTGTACGACCAATTCAGGGAGTTGGCCTCCGGAATACCACACCGCCGACAGGGTTTCAGCCCTCGTACGGCATGCCACCTCACCTATGGCCTGGCAAGGACAATGCAAATGCAAGTACCGAGTACGACCCAGCCAGGCAAAGAGGATGACAGTGGCCCCAAGAAGTCGGTAACGGAGGAGGGCGACAAACAAGATGTACAACAGCCGACTTCCGAATTAGGGGCAGCGACCAATGTGGCAGCGGTCCCGCGAGTGGCACGACGAGCCTAATTTCTTCTACGTACCAAATACCGGCCCGAGCAGAATTGAGAACTCACCCACTATAGTACGGCCGATATCCGGTATTCCACGACCAACCGCATCGGTCGGGGGACGAGGATTCATGATCGGACGGCCGATCCAATCGGCCATGAATTATGGAATCGCTCCGCGTACACTATTCCCGGCCATCGGCACTGGGATTTCGGAAACGGTCGGTTGATACACCCGACCGGGGGCAGCCCAACACAGCTTATATGACGGGGACCGGATCGGCAAGCTGCTGAACCCAATGATATGAATAGCCTCATGGCTAAGATCGCCGATATGATGAAAGATCGGTTCGATTTGAAGCCTAAGGAGAAAAGTGCATTGTATCGGCGACCTTACCCCGATCGGATGGATTCCGTGGCTTTACCCAATAAGTATAAAATTCCCGAGTTTTCCAAGTTTTCCGGGCAAGATAACACATCAACTATGGAGCACATCAGTCGGTATGACGCACGGCTTGGTGAGGCGTCTACTCGGGAGGCTTTGCGGGTTCGGCTATTCCCACTGTCATTGTCCGGATCGGCCTTTTCATGGTTTGCTTCGCTGTCACCTGGTTCTATTCGAGTTGGGCCGATCCGGAGAAAAGGTTTCACTCGTACTTCTTCACGGGCATTACCGAGCTTAGTTTGTCCGATTTAATGGCGGTGAAACAGAAATCGGGGAATCGGTGGCTGATTATATACGAGAGGTTCGGGACCCCGAGGGGACGATGCTACAATCCGAACCCGACGAGCAACAGTTGGCCGAAATCGCTTATGCGGGGCTATTTTCCAACATTAAAGAAAAGTTTACCCCACATGAGTTTGATGGGCTGGCACAGCTGACCCGCAGGGCGATCGGCCGGGAAGAGAATCTCCGACTCACCGGGAATCGGCGGTATCGGGTGACTTATGCTGATTTCGACGAGTGAGGAAGATGAAGGGGGAATTAATGCGGTTGAGTGGACTAATAACAAACGGCCGATATTTTCTCCGCATGTCAATCCTAAGGAGAAGAAATATGATTTTGATTTATCTAAGGCCGACGAGATATTTGATCAGCTGCTGCGGGAAAAGAAAATCCAGCTTTCACCTCATCACAAAATTCCTACGCCGGAGGAGTTGAAGAAAATGGCTAAGTGGTGCAAGTGGCATGGAAATTCACATCATAACACCGTTGATTGTTATGCTATGAGAGATGAGATCCGGAAGGCGGTTGACGGTGGGGTATTGCGAGCAGGTGATGTAAAGAAGAAGATGAAAGTTGATGGGCACCCTTTCCGGCTAATACGATGTACATCAATACCATCGGCGGTGGATCAGCTGGTTTCATACGCCGATATGAGAGGAAGAGGGAGAGGGAAGAAAGAGATCGGGCGGCACGTGAACAGGAATCTATCGGTCAAAGTCGGCGGTACGAGGCAAAGCGTGGTCCGCCGAGAAGATTTTGACCCACACCGGGATTGTCCTTTCTTTCGATACTCGCTGGGACCGAAACATGAAGCTTCCATCTATCGAGAACTGTCCGAGTGCACTAGCCGGGAAGAGTATCGTGATGTCGGGTCGTCAAGTTACCGGGGACGGCCGATTGGTCGCAACTATGAATCTCAACAATCGGCCCCCGGAAGAGCGATCGGCTATGATCACGGATATGATGAACGAAGATACGTAGTGCCAAAGAGAACCTCCGTTCACGATCGATCGGGGCCAATCAATGATGAAGAAGAGTTTGATTACCAATACCATGAAGATTCGAGAGGTGATCAAACCGAGAACGAAGGACAGTGGTGCCCCGGTGGTTTGCTCAGCAAAACCCGAAAGAGGAGGCTCCAAAGAATGCGTTGTCGAGAAATCAAGGGTGGACGATATTACGAGAGATGACCAAGATGATGAGTCCAAGCCCAAGAAGGAATGGAGGCCGAAAGTGCGAGTCTCAAGTGGTCCGAGCTGAAGCCGCGGTGAATATGATATCCATGATGCCCGGGATTGTCGGATCGGCCGATGAAAATTCGGCTGAAGAAGAACCAGTTGGGGAGACTTCGAGAGATTACGTGGACGCCGGAATCGGCGGTATTTGATAAGCCGATCAACTACGATCATTTGCATCTCAAGGCATTGTACATTAGCGGCTACGTCAATGGGTCACCAATGAGGAAAATGTTGGTCGACGGAGGGGCAGCGGTCAATGTCATGCCGATTACTACATACCGCAAGCTCGGGAAGACGCCGGAAGAAATGATGAGGGCTAATCCGACGCTCAAGGATTACGAGCGGGAGAAGTCAAGATGTGCGTGGGGCCGCAATAATGGAGATCACCGTGGGCAGCAAAACCATACCCACCACTTTTTTCATCATCGACGGGAAAGGTGCATACACAACTTTGTTGGGGAGAGACTGGATTCATGCCAACTGTTGCATCCCATCAACCATGCACCAGTGTTTGATTCAATGGGTCGGCGACAAGGTCGAAATCGTACGGGCCGATAAATGCGTAACCATTGCAACCGCCGATTTCGAGTTTGCCGGTCCGGAGAGCCTGCCTTGTTTATCGGGCACGTATTGGGATGCGGAGGCCATAAACATCACCGACGAAGGAGTTATTGTGACCGGGGGTCGGGTACCCCCGGCTGCTCTAATGGGCCCCACGGGAGAATTGACGGACAATCGGCCGATCGATACACGCACCGAGGATATGATGAGTCGGCCGATTAACGAGCCGAAGACGGGAAATTAGGTCACGGTTTTGTGTCGGCCGACGAGTTAGAAGAGGTAGACATAGGGGATGGAGACAAGCCTCGGCCAACATATATTAGCAAGAAATTGTGTAAAGAAGTAAGAGATGAATTAGTGGCCTTATTGGAGGAATTTAAAGATTGTTTTGCTTGGGATTATAGCGAGATGCTCGGACTCGACCCGATCGATCGTTGAACATCGGTTGCCGACCAAGCCCGGATATCGGCCATATAAGCTGGGGGCTCGGAAAATTGACCCTAGGTATTATGTGTTGACGTCAAAAGTCGCCAACACACCGTTGTCCGGAGAGTCCACCGAAACCCCGGCTGACGCAGGGCCCTGTGCTCCCAACGGACCGGCTCGGCTCGCCGATTTTCGTGTGCGCTGGTGCGTGCCGGATGGTTTTCCTACAAACCAACAAAGACAATAAAAAGTGTAAAATTCCAGGTCATCGGCCCGGATAGGCCGATGTGCAGCCGTGGCCGATTCTGGCGTAAGATAGACAAAATCGGCCATTGATCGGAGCAGCACGGCCCATCCATTTATGTATTAAATGCCGGGCAAGCGAACTGTGATACAAACGATACGAAATCGGCCGACGCTATAACATGCGATCGGTGGCTAGCAGCCGATTTCGTTGGTGGGCAATCAAATCATTAAGACCTTGCAGGGATGCATTATCGAATAAAATATAAACAAGGTAATTATTAATGGGATGTAATTAATTTGATAGCAAAAGGATGGTTCAATCATCAAACGGAGCAGATAAATCGGCCGATCGGGCATCCGTCGATTCTGCCATGGATTATAACAGTGAGTTATTAGATCTATCTAGATGGATAATGATGATCAACGAAATCATACTAATAACTCAGGTTCAAAGGCAGCTTTAACAGATTTGGCGCTAATTGAACATGAAACGACTAATGAACGTGATAAACAATCGGCTAAACACTCCGAAAGAACAGGTAAGGCAAATATAACCACACAGATCCCGAATCGACCGATCGCTCCAACAGGACAAGTCAAGCGATGGCACGCGGTCGGATCAGGTCTAACGGCCGCGCACGCTCGGCCGATCCAGGACAAGCACAATCATAAACGCCTTAACTATGAGAGTAAATCTACACCCTAGCCAATCGGCTGCATGCGCCTAGGACAAGTCAACTATCGCAAAGGCAAACACGGGACACGTCAACCGAATCCGCACGATCGAATCAGCCAAGATGTAAAAGAATTCTCATAGCGGCTATCGTGACTCGGACGACCAGATCTAAGCCAATCGGCGTTGCGAGCAAAGGCTGGGACGGGGAGGCGGGACAAGTCAAACTACCTCCACCACGAGCCGGACCGGGTCGACTTGACTCATCCCGACCGATACTCACTACAACGATCAAGAACAGATCCGGTCGCCGGATAACTAGCAATTAAGCCATCTAATTACGAACAATGCGCCGAGAACTAGACAACATAATTACCTTATCAAGCCAACGTGTTGTCGACCGGAGCCCAGAAGATCCCCGCGAAAACGAGTAAAGACTTGACGGAAAATTAGGGTTTGGCGATGCGCCGAAAGTTGTATTGGATGTGAATCGAGTTTACGGGTTACATCCGAGTACAAATTTATACCCGGCACAAAGAATCCTACTCGGACCCTCTTCGGGCCGATTTCCTAACCGACTAGGATCCTTTTCCAAAATTAAACTATTATTTCTAATTTTACAACGTGGGCCGGGCCCATCAATGTTATGCTCTTCCGTTGGCGTTCGCGCACGATTCTCGGGAGGGACGCGCCCTTTACTCGCCCAAGCGGCCGTCGGCCTTCCGCCCACCGGCCCTCTTTGACCTATAGTCGCCGACAATGGGTCCCTTGGTCAAAAACCGGCGTCAACATTATGAAGCCGTCAAAGAAGAGATTATCAGATTATATGAGGCCGGCTTCATTAGGCCATGCCGATATGCGGAGTGGGTTTCCGGTATTGTGCCGGTGGAAAAGAAGAATGGAAAGATGCGGGTTTGCATTGACTTCAGAAATTTGAATAAGGCAACTCCGAAAGATGAGTACCCAATGCCAAACGCCGATTTGTTAGTTGATGCAGCCGCCGGCAACAAAATTTTGAGCTTTATGGATGGAAATGCTGGGTACAATCAGATTTTTATGGCCGAGGAAGATATATCGAAGACGGCGTTTAGATGCCCGGGGCGTTGGGACTATATGAGTGGGTTGTCATGACCTTCGGACTAAAAAATGCTGGTGCTACATATCGAGAGGGCCATGAATTTTATATATCACGATTTAATCGGCCGATTGGTGGAAATTTATATTGATGATGTCATGGTGAAATCAAGATCGGTTGGGAGTCATGTGGCTGATCTCGAGAGAAGTGTTGAAGAGGACAAGACAATACGGCTCGAAGATGAACCCGCTCAAGTGTGCGTTTGGCGTCTCAGCTGGACAATTTCTGGGGTTTATTGTGCATGAAAAGGGAATTGAAGTCGGCCCTAAGAGTATTGATTCTATCGAGAAAGTTGGAACCGCCGACGAACAAGACGAAGCTCCGAGTCCCCGATCGGCAAGATTAATTTTATTAGGCGATTTATCTCAAACTTGTCCGGTCGACTTGATGTGTTTACGCCATTGTTGAAACTCAAAGCCAATCAAGAATTTCGGTGGGAGCCGATCCATCAAAAGGCTTTAGAAGATATCAAGAAATATTTGGTGTCCCCACCGGTGATGGTTCCGCCAAAGCCGGGCACACCCTTTAAGTTATATTTATCGGCCGATGATAGGTGCATCGGCTCGGCGTTGACTCAAGAACAGGAGGGAAAAGAGCGGGTCATATTTTATCTCAGCCGCAAATTAGTTGATGCAGAAACACGGTATCCGGAGGTGGAAAGGTTATGTCTCTGTCTATATTTTTCATGCACAAAACTAAGGCATTATACTGTTAGCCGAAGAGTGTACTCGTCGTTTGCCAGGCCGATGTCGTAAAATATATGTTATCGGCCCCGGTCCCCAAAGGCCGGTTGGGCAAATGGATGTTGGCAATTGCGGAGTTTGATCTAGGCTATGAATCGGCCAAAGCGGTAAAAGCACAAGTATTGGCTGATTTGATAGTGCAACACGGTGAACACTCGGCCGGATATGTTGAACCGGTGCCATGGACGGTATTCTTTGATGGTTCAATTTGCAAGGAAGGAAGTGGAATCGGCTTGGTTGTTGTGTCGCCTCGGGGGCAATACGTGGATACTCTATTACGGTAGAGGCGCACACCAACAACCAAGTCGAATACGAGGCAGATATTAAAAGGACTGGAATTACTCATCGATGCCGGGGCTGATTTTGTGGAAATTTTCGGCGATTCCTTGTTGGTTGTGAGTCAGCTGGCCGATGAGTATGAGTGTAAAGATGAAATATTGTTGCAATATCATAGAAAGTGCCGGAAGTTAATGAAAAGGTTCAAGTGTGTTAAAGTCAGCCATATACCAAGAGAGCAGAACTTTGAAGCAAATAACTTGGCTCGGTTAGCATCCGGATATCGGCTCGCCGAAAACAGCTTAGAGATAGCTGATATTGAAGAAGCCGATTGGCGTACGGAAATTCGAAATTTTTTGAGCAATCCATCCCAACCTACGAGATAAGAAGATAAGATATAAAGCTTTGAAGTATGTTCTGTTGGATGATCAATTATTTTTCAAGACAATTGATGGGGTGCTTCTCAAGTGTATTGATGACACCGAGGCCAAAGTGGTAATGAGCGAAGTGCATGATGGGATTTGCGGAACGCATCAATCGGCCCATAAAATGAAGTGGCTGCTAAGGCGAGCTGGTTATTACTGGCCGACAATGTTGGCCGATTGTTTTAAATATTATAAAAGTTGCCAAGATTGCCAGAAATTCGGACCTATACGGAGGGCGCTCGCGTCGGCTATGAATCCGAGTAATCAAACCTTGGCCGTTCGGAGGCTGGGCCATGGATATGATCGGCCGGATAAATCCAGCATCAAGCAAAGGACATCAATACATATTAGTAGCTACAGATTATTTCACGAAGTGGGTTGAAGCGGCACCCTATCGCAAAGTTTCGACGATCGACGTGATAACGTTTGTTAAAGAGCATATCATTTATAGATTTGGGATTCCAGAAACAATCACGACAGATCAAGGATCGGTATTCACGTCGGACGAATTTCAATCTTTTGCTGATGAGATGGGAATTAAGTTGATTAATTCGTCGCCGTATTATGCCCAAGCCAATGGCCAAGCTGAAGCGGCAAATAAGAGTCCGATCAAGTTAATCAAGCGGAAAATACAAGAGTATCCTCGTAAGTGGCACATGAAATTGATGGACGCTTTGTGGGCTTATCGTATGTCACGGCATGGGGCCATGCAAGTTGCGCCGTATCAGCTGGTATATGGGCACGAAGCCGTACTGCCATGGGAGACAGCTATCGGCTCCGGAAGGATTGAGTTGCAACAAAAGCTTTCGGCCGATCAGTACTACGGATTGATGATGGATGAATTAGAAGATGTAGTACAAAATCGGCTGGATGCATTGGAAAAAATAGAGCGAGAATAAGGCGAGGGTCGCCCGCCATTATGATAAGAAGGTTGTGCAGAAACGAGTTTAAAGAGGGCGATTTGGTCCGGAAGCTTAGGATGCCAATCGGCGTGAAGGACAATCGGTTTGGTAAATGGTCGCCTAATTGGGAAGGACCTTATTTGATTAGCCGATCGGCACCGGGTAATGCATATATTTTGAAAGAGTTAGAAGGGGAAGAATTCGGCCGAGCACTTAATGGAAAGTATTTGAAGCAGTATTATCCTAGTATTTGGATTAACTCATAGTGTTCGGCCTAAAAGAGACTACGGCCGATGTCGATGCACATCGCCTTGAGACGGCCGATGCCGAGAGTATCGCCCTTAGCCCAAAAAATATGAAAGTAAAACGAGAGGGAGTCACCGATAAATTAGCCGATGTTTAAACATCGCCTTCGGATGGCCGATATTATGGTATATCGCCCTTAGTGCAAAAAATATTCGCAACAAATTTTGTTCAAAATCCTATTACACCTAAGCATAATCGATCGCCTCGGCACGGGACAAGAAGTCTTGGACGGCGGATAGTGCGCGGGCCAGCATGGAGTCGAGTTTAGCCATGACCAACGAGGTCATCCTCGATGGGGCCGACATCGGCGTGCGCCGCGGCGACCATCTTCTCGGCCGTTTGAATTGCTTCGTCCGTCGTCTTCGTTGAGCCGTCACGTCGGCCGACAAGCTGTGCAATGGTGGCTTCCAAGGCCGCCGCCGCCTCCTCCTTGAGAGCCGGCGATGCTCTCAAATCGGCAATCTCCTGGTTGATTACCTGCAGTTCATCCTGCCGATTTGAGAGTTGCTCTTGCATCTCCTGGGTCTTCCGGGCCTCCTCCTCGGAGCGCTTGATGGAGTTCTCGGCGAGTAACGCAGCTTGCTGCTGCTCCGCGTGGCGAGCCGGACGGCTGCCGGGCACGAGTGAAGTCCATTTGCCGGTACTCCATGTATGCCACGCGGTGCGGAGCATCGCGCACATCCTCCGGGAGCTCGGTCCGGACCTCCAAGTACCGGGCCCTTATGGGGTGAGCGTCGGCCACCAAGCGATCGACCGAAGAGGCCTCGAGCCTGCGCGCGATTTCGTTCATGGTGGTAAGACCGAGAGGAAGATACCAAAATCGGCGCAGAACGAGGGAAGCTAAGCGCACGAAATACCAAGAAAAATAAAATGAAGCTAATAATCGAGAGGCAAATCAAGAAAATAAAAAGGAGATAGTAAAAACAAACCTGCGAAGCGTCGATGCGGAGCGGCCGGACGTCTATCGGCTGTGCCATTGAACCTACAGGTTCGTGTGTTCCAATCAGCTCTCGGCCGGCCGATTCCCCTTCACCGGCGGCATCTTCGGAGGCGGCATCGGGTACATGGCCAGCTTGTTCGGCTTCGGCGGGCTCATCGGCGGGCTCATCGGCAAGCTCATCGACGGCGGTGCCTACGGGAGAAGCCGCGGGCGGCTCCGGCCGACCGATTCTTCGTCGGCAGCGGTGCCTTTGGGAGAGGCCGTGGGCGACACACGGCCAGCTTGTTCGGCTTCGGCGGCGACCTCGGGAGACGCGAGGCCGATCCAAGCGAGTTGAGCTCTCCGTAAGATTTGGATCGGCCCGGCTTGGTACGACTGCCGATTCCGGAGCTACGGGGGTCGGCCTTTCGGGTGTCGGCGTCCTGGCCCGTGGAGGAGTTGATAGGCGGATCGGCCTATCGGGCGTTGGTGTCCGGGCCCGAGGAGGAAGAACCGCCGATTCCTGCAAAGAACTCATAGTTAGACAGTATGTAAAGTGAAAAGGGAATCGGCGATCATGCAATAATGACCTGACGCAGCGGTGATGGTTCACTGAAGTAGTCCGGGTCGGACGGGCGCACTGAGCTGCTTTAGCGGCGCGCGGTGTCGCTTCGGGGCTTGAGTCGGCCCTGCAGCTGGCACATTAGCCTTCCTCTTTACGAGGGCGGCTGTTTTAGTCTTGGCCTTGCGGGCAGCTGGTGCCCTCGACTCATCGCCGCAAAAGCTTGGGCAGGAGTGCGATCGGTGAAGCCGATATTTGGAACAATTGGGCTCGGCATTAAGTATGCAATCGGCCGGCCAGCGATGCTCCGGGTCGGCGGCTCCTCCGTGTCCGACTGAAAAAGAATATACAAGGGTGAGCATTTGGAGTGGCCGATTTCATTTATAAAATCGGCCTTACAGAAATAAATCGGCTACACGTACCTCGGCGAAAGCTTCGCTCGGGACTAAGCCGGAGAAGAAGGAAGCGGTGTTCGGCTGCGGAGGTGCCGGTTCCACTCGCCCCACCGGCGGTCAAAAGGCGGGTACTCCGGGCGCCGGGGAAAATCCGGCTAAGTCGCCGGTGACGACATCGGCGGTGCGGCCGACGAGCCAATTCCACCGAATGGCGTTGTCGACGTTAGCCCGCGCCTTTATTTGCCCCACATAGAAGAGGCTGGGGGCAAGCGGCCGAAGCCGAGTTGGCGGGCCGCCACCGACGGGTGGTAGAACTCATAGGAGCGGAAAGCCTTGCTCCCAGCAATGAGTCCCGTCGGCAGCGGACGAGGGCGGAGGCAGGTGGTGAAGATCTTGACCGCCTCCCCGTCGGCCGTTGGGAAGGTGGGATCGATCGGAAAAGGAGTGTCATATCCCTTCTCGAAGAAATCGATGTACGGGTACCAATCCGTACTTTCGTTGTTGAGGCCCTTGTAGAGGGCGGCGAACCAATACGCCAGGTTGTCATCCGACATGGCCGCCCCCGGTGCCATGGATAACGCTTCCCCGAAAGAGATACATCGGCTGGATCGGGCGTGGCCGATTCGGCATAGTTGCCGGGGAAGGAGAGGACACCGAGGTCCAAATCGATGGCCTTGGTGGTATGAAGGGACAACCACATTTGGATGAACCACCAAGGGCCACCCAAGTTTTTGACCGATCGGCCGGAGCGCAACTCCACCGAAACCTGGTGAAGAAGGAGGTACGCCGATCCCGGAAGGTACTTGCCCATGGGAAGGGCATAGGCTGTCGGCCAGCCTATCGGCTATCGGCAGGAAATTGTTTGTGGGGCTCACGCCGACCCCACGGAAGAAGAAGTGGTCAAGCCACATGTTGAGGAAGGCAACGTGCTCGCGGCGATCGACCGTGCCGTGCCCCTTGTTGTAGGTCCGGATGTAGACCTTCCAACCCCTGGTGTCCTTAGGGTTGATCCGATGGGAGGACTTAATGCGGATGGCATCCGGGGTGGCCTCCGCCGTGATATTCAAATCGGCCAACATGACCGTATCCGGGAGGGTCATGGTAGCCGGGCCGTGGCCGAACATGAAGCGAGTTCGGGGCATCCGACCGAGAGATAAGAAGCTGCCGCCGGCAACGGTTCATTCTTGTGGTGATCGGCCGGAGAGAGTTTGATGGCGTGGGCGATGCCGATATTGGCCCAACCTTGCGGATGGACGGCCGATACCCGGTTATACCAATCGCGCCATCCAGCAACGGGAGTCGGCCATGACCGAAAGCTGTTGGCCCACTCGGCCGATAAAGGAGATTGTTGCCGAAACGGAACCCGGTTCGTTTCGGCACGGATGAGATCTGTGGGGTCGGGATCGCCCATGGGGCCCAAAAAGAAGTGAGTTGGGATGTTGGATGGGATGACGACTTGGTTCCGGATCTCCTAAAAACAAGGAATAGGGCTAAAATAAGAAACGGAACGGAAAGAAGATAGATTGTGAAAATGAACAAGAACAAGAACGCGAAGAAAGATTGCAAAGGTAGAAAAGAGGGGTGCTCGAATGTACATTACCTCCGGAACGGCGTTGGTGGTGGCGACGACGCGGCCGGCGGCGGCGGCCGCAGCAGCAGCAACGAGCAGGATTCATGGTCACCGGAAGAGAAAAACGACGGCGGCGCGGTGGGAAGTTGAAAGGGCTCGAAAAGGCAAAAGTCGCTAGAACAGGGGAAGATGAAAGCTAAGGAGAAGAAACAGATGGGAAATGACCGGGGGTGACCCCGGGTTTTATGGAGAGGTGACGGGCGAGTAAAACCGGCGCAAGAAAAGAGGATAAATCAGTCCGACGCATGCGTTGCATACCCCGGACCGGGGGACATGTGTTGACGCCGGTTTTTGACCAAGGGACCCATTGTCGGCGACTATAGGTCAAAGAGGGCCGGTGGGCAGAAGGCCGACGGCCGCTTGGGCGAGTAAGGGCGCGTCCCTCCCGAGAATCGTGCGCGGACGCCAACAGAAGAGCATAACATTGATGGGCCCGGCCCACGTTGTAAAATTAGAAATAATAGTTTAATTTTGGAAAAGGATCCTAGTCGGTTAGGAAATCGGCCCGAAGAGGGTCCGAGTAGGATTCTTTGTGCCGGGTATAAATTTGTACTCGGATGTAACCTCGTAAACTCGATTCACATCCAATACAACTTTCGGCGCATCGCCAAACCCTAATTTTCTCGTCAAGTCTTTACTGTTTTCGCGCGGGATCTTCGGGGCTCCGGTCGACAACAAGTCGGCTTGACAAGGTAATTATGTCGTCTAATTCTCGGCGCATTGTTCGTAATTAGATGGCTTAATTGCTAGTTATCCGGCGACCAGATCTGTTTTCGACCGTCGTAGTGAGTATCGGCCGGATGAGTCAAGTCGACCTGGTCCGGGCTCGTGGTGGAGGTAGTTTGACTTGTCCCGCCTCCCCGTCCCAGCCTTTGCTCACAACGCCGATTGGCTCGGATCTGGTCGTTCGAGTCACGATAGCCGCTATGAGATTTCTTTTACATCTTAGCCGATTCGATCGTGCAGATTCAGCTTGACGTGTCCCGTGTTTGCCTTTGCGATAGTTGACTTGTCCTAGGCGCATGCAGCCGATTGGATAGGATGTAGATTTACTTTCATAGTTAAGGCGTTTATGATTATGCTTGTCCTGAATCGGCCGGGCGTGCGCGGCCGTTAGACCTGGTCCGGCCGTGTGCCATCGCTTGACTTGTCCCGTTGGAGCGACCGGTCGATTCGGATCCGTGTGGTTGTATTTGTCTTACTCGTTCTTTCGGAGTGTTTAGCCGATTGCTTATCACGTTCATTAGCTGTTTTATGTTCAATTAGCTAAATCTGTTAAAACTGCCTTTGAACCCGAGTTATTAGTACGATTTCATTGATCATCATGATACATCTAGATATGATCTAATAACTCATTGTTATAATCCATGGCAGAATCGGCCGGATGCCCGATCGGCCGATTTATTGCTCCGATTGATGATTAAACCATCTTCTTGCTATCAAATTAATTACATCCCATTAATAATTACCTTGTTTTTACATTTTATTCGATAATGCATCCCTGCAAAGTCTTAATGATTTAATCGTCTACCGACGAAATCGGCTGCTAGCCACCGATCGCATGTTATAGCGTCGGCCGATTTCGTATCGTTTGTATCACAGTTCGTTTGCCTGGCATTTAATACATAAATGGATGGGCCGTGCTGCTCCCTCGTCGATGGCCGATTTTGTCTATCTTACGCCAGAATCGGCCACGGCTGCACATCGGTCTATCCGGGCCGATGACCCGGAATTTTACACCTTTTGTTGTCTTTGTTGGTTTGCAGGAAAACCATCCGGCACGCACCAGCGCACACGAGAATCGGCGAGCTGAGCCGGTCCGTTGGGAGCACAGGGCCCTGCATCAGCCGGGGTTTCGGTGGACTCTCCGGACAACGGTGTGTTGGCGACTTTTGACGTCAACACCCAACCAAGTATGAAAGCATTGGTGGAAACTCCTATGGACTTGTCATTGTGGATGACTTCTCAAGATATACTTGGGTCTTCTTTCTTAGAGACAAATCAAATGTATTCAACATTTTCAAAGGGTTTGCCAAGAGGGCAGAAAATGAGTATGAATACAAGATCAAGAAGATTAGAAGTGACAATGGCTCCGAATTCAAGAACACAAGAGTTGAAGAATTTTGTGATGAAAATGGGATCAAACATGAATTTTCAACCAAATATACCCCGGAGCAAAATGGAGTTGTTGAAAGGAAGAATAGGACTTTGATTGAGATGGCAAGATCAATGCTTGCCGAATATAATGTGTCCGATAGTTTTTGGGCCGAAGCAATCAACACCGCTTGCCATGCATCAAATAGACTATATTGCCATCGGTTGTTGAAGAAGACTCCCTATGAGTCGCTCATTGGAAGAAAGCCAAATATCTCCTATTTTCGTGTTTTTGGATGCAAATGCTATATCTTGAAGAAAGGAGAGAGACTCTCAAAATTCCAAAGCAAGTGTGATGAAGGTTTTCTCCTTGGCTACTCCTCAAATAGCAAGGCTTATAGGGTGTACAATGAAAATTCAGGATTAGTTGAGGAAGTACATGATGTGGAATTTGATGAAACAAATGGATCTCAAGATGAGGATGAGAACTTGGAAGATGTTGCAAATGAAAAATTAAGAGATGCAATGAAGAATATGACAATAGGTGATGTGAAGCCCAAGGATGAAGATGACTCAAATAATGGTCCATCACCTCTCTTTCAAGCAAATCAAGAAGCTTCAACATCAAGTACTCAAGCTCAACCTAGTGAGGGTGGAGAGTCAAATGATCAACCGGAAAATGGCTCCACCTCTACTCCTATAGAGAGAAATAGCAATCAACCAAAGATTCCTCATGCAATTGCAAAAGATCATCCGGTGGATCAAATAGTTGGTGATTTGAGCAAAGGAGTTCAAACTAGATCAAGACTTGCATCATTTTGTCAACACTTCTCTTTTGTGTCTTGTGGTGAACCAACAAGGGTAGAGGAAGCTTTGAAAGATTCGGATTGGATAAATGCCATGCAAGAAGAATTGAATAACTTTAACCGAAATGAAGTTTGGGAATTAGTGAAGAGGCCACAAGGACACAATGTCATTGGAACCAAGTGGGTGTTCAAGAACAAGCAAGATGAAAATGGTGTTGTGGTGAGAAACAAGGCAAGATTGGTTGCACAAGGCTATACTCAAGTTGAGGGCTTGGATTTTGATGAAACTTTCGCTCCCGTGGCTAGACTTGAGGCTATTAGGATTTTGCTTGCATATGCCACAAACCACAAAATCAAGTTATATCAAATGGATGTGAAGAGTGCCTTCTTGAATGGAAGGATAAATGAACTAGTGTATGTTGAGCAACCACCGGGTTTTGAAGATCCCAAGAAGCCACATCATGTGTACAAGTTGTACAAGGCATTGTATGGACTCAAGCAAGCACCACGTGCTTGGTATGAAAGATTAAGAGATTTTCTTGTTTCAAAAGGCTTCAACATTGGAAAGGTGGACACTACCTTATTCACCAAGAAAATTGGAAATGATCTATTCATATGCCAAATATATGTGGATGATATCATATTTGGATCAACTAATCAAGACTTTTGTGAAGAATTTGGTGAAATGATGTCAAGAGAGTTTGAAATGTCCATGATTGGTGAATTAAGTTTCTTTCTTGGTCTACAAGTGAAGCAAATGAAGAATGGGACATTCATCTATCAAAGCAAGTATGTGAATGATCTTCTCAAGAGATTTGGAATGGAAAGTGCAAAACCAATGTCTACTCCTATGGGAAAGAATACACATCTTGATCTTGATGAAGAAGGCAAGTCGGTTGATCAAAAGTTATATCGGTCTATGATTGGAAGTTTACTCTATCTCACCGCATCTAGGCCGGACATTATGTTTAGTGTTTGCATGTGTGCAAGATTCCAAGCCGCACCCAAGGAAAGTCATATGATTGCCGTCAAGAGGATATTGAGATATTTGAAGCAAACTCAAGATATGGGCCTATGGTTTCCTAAGGATGGACAATTCATTCTCATTGGATATTCGGATTCGGATTATGCCGGGTGCAAAATTGATAGGAAAAGTACCTCCGGTACTTGTCAAATGCTTGGAACTTCACTAGTCTCATGGTCCTCAAAGAAGCAAAATTCGGTTGCCTTATCAACCGCCGAGGCCGAATATGTCTCCGCGGGAAGTTGTTGTGCTCAATTACTATGGATGAAGCAAACTCTATTGGACTACGGAATTAACTTTGATTGCATCCCTCTATTGTGCGATAATGAAAGTGCCGTGAAGATTGCTACCAATCCGGTTCAACACAAGAGAACCAAACACATTGATATTCGGCATCATTTCTTGAGGGATCATGTTGGCAAAGGTGATATTGTAATGCAAAGTGTGAGGACGGATGATCAATTGGCGGATATCTTCACCAAGCCTCTTGAAGAAGCCAGGTTTTGCAAGCTACGGAGTGAGCTTAATATTCTTGACCTTTCTCAAACCTCCTAGGATCTCTTTCACTTGCTCTATGTCATACCTAATTCATATTTATGCTTTATTGCTCATATTGCTATGTATGTTTATATCTATCTTGTATGCTATGACATGACACATATACCATTTTGTTGCATTTAAAGTTAGTTCACATATTTAGGGGGAGCACTATACCTTCCATGTGTTTTGCTACCCTCACAATGTGGACAAATCAATATAGATGCCATACTAGTCATTGATTTGCTCATTTGGTCAAAAAGTCAACTTTTGAGTTTTTATCGCTTGAAAAATGGATTTTGATGTTCCAAAATGTTTCTCCATGTATCTTGAGTGTTTTGCAAGCTTCCATTAAATTTTCAAAATTTTTCTCATCTATACGTGATTTGGAGCTCATTTGGAGATCATATAAGATCATTTTCGGTCACTTCTTGCCTATTTTCTTAAAATTTTATTGGATCATTTTTTGAGAAAAGTTTATTTGCAAAACTTGTTGAGATAGTGATCATGAACATATTTGGTATTCAAAAATCGTTGAGATGATCCATCGTTGGAAAGTTAATCACTTTTGAATTTCAGCTTGAAAACTCCTTTTGGTCGCCTTTCTTAAACCTAATATGGCATCTAGTGAGTCTAGCATTATGGATCACATATCTTCATATATATTGGTTCAAAAATGCTCATGGCACTCACACATTCCCAAAAACATACTCATACCATCTTGTTTAATTTCTATGCTAATTATGGTACTTGCATGTTTTTATGAATTTCTATGCACTCATACATATATCATGTCATGGACGATCAAGAATTGTGGCAAATCTTCTTGGACAAGTTGAAAAGGTGTTTGAACAAGTTGGAATTCATGGAAATATCATTTTGAACAAGTTTGGAATTATTGGAAAAGGTTTGAAGTGATTTGGATAGAAATTGAACATGGCAAAGCGAGTGCTCGGATAACATTGTCCAGCGGTCCGACCGCCGGGTACCACGGTCGGACCGTCCGAAGTGAGGAGAAACCAATTCGTAACACTCTAAACGGTCTGCTTTCCAGCGGTCCGACCGCCGCAACCGCGGTCGGACCGCCAGCTCCGGTCGCGCCCGATACGAGAGAACTCATCGCCTTATCTATTGGCTCATACCCTTTCGACTCATAACACTCCAAACACGAAATTTCTTCCTCCAAAGCTCTCCTCTCCTCTCCAAATACTATCTCTTGGGAAAGCTTCAATCCAAGGCTCCCCGGTTCGACCGAGCCCGGATCCGGTCTCACCGTCACCTCCTTCACCATGGGCGACCGGTATTTCTTCGTTTCACCCTCTCTCTCCCCATGGATTTCGGGATTTTTCTAAAGGGGGTTGTGGCTAGGGTTGCTTGGATTAGTGCAAGGGCTGCTTGTATGATGGTTGAGGCATGATTGCTAGGTTCCTATACTCATCTATGTCAAGTCATTGGGTTGAATTTCATGACATTCATATGCTAGGGTTTGCAATTTAGGGACTTCAAATTGGACCATGGAATTCTGAAATTAATGATTGGAAACATAAATTGGGGTCAATGTGACTTAGTGTGCAAAGTTTGAGCAATAGCCTCTATGATTTGTGCAAGTTTCAAACAAACAGAGACGTTGGGCCGGACATCTCCCAGCGGTCGGACCGCCGAGGCGACGGTCGGACCGCCGAGGGAATGACAGGATTGCTGCATTCGGTTCTTTCACAGTGGTATACTTATACTCATCTCTTTATTGTGCTCAACTATTTTTCAGACCACCGCGGCGTACTTGTTTCAAAGACACTCAAGAAAATATTCGGGGGTGGTTCTTCTAGTAAAAGAAGACGAGGCACAACGGATGACAGCGATTACTCTCCTTCTCACGAGTGCCACCGCAGATGATTCTGAATTTGGTCAATCAACAAATGATGTGGAGATGGATGAGATTCAGGGAGAAGATCTAATTTTTGATCCAACAATACATGATGAACCGAGAAAAGTGTGGACCTCTTATGAATATCACAAGGCCCGAAATGCAATAGCCTACGAGAGAAGATGCCGATTCTCCTACAGCACGGTTTCATACTCAGGTGCAGCATGATGCTTTCTATGGTCACTTGATGCATAAAACAGTGTTTGCACATTCATATGTTGACTGGCAGTATATCTCTCGGTTTGAGTCTGTGAGTCCTCTAATTCAGAAATTTCAAGCCATGGGTATGCATGCATTTATGGCTCACAAACAAGATTGGAATGATACGGTTGTGCGCCAATTCCATGCTACGGTTGAAATTGATTTTATTGATAAGACCATCACTTGGATGACTAATACTAGGAGGTTTACCGCCACATTTGCTGAGTTCGCAACTGCAAATGAGATTGACTATGCAATGACCGAGGGTCGGCTTGATGTGACCGAGGAGCCGGTCTTGCATGAGAGGGAGTGGCTTAAATACTATGTTGATGCACCACTTGAGCGAAAAATAGGCACAGTCACGGGACTTCGCCTATGCCAAAGGTAATCAACAAGGTCATCCGGAAGACTCTCTATCCCAAGTCCGGAAATCCCGATGCTTGTTAGGGATCATTATTGGAACCTCATCGAATATGTTATGACTGGGAAGAAAATTGCTGTTGTGTTATTCATTCTAAAGGAGATATAGACACAGTCTATGGGATTAAGGTCTAATGTGTACTATGCTCCTTACATTATGTCACCGATCAAGCATAAGTGCAATTTCCCGAGCACGACATCTCACCTCTAGGCATACTCCATATCAGCCTTTCAGCTCTCGAAGCATATGTTAGTGGCACCTCCTGAGGCACCGGAGGATGATGATGATGAGCATGAGGCTCATGAGGATGAAGCAGCACCGGAGGCACCGGAGGCCGCACATATGACTCCTCCACCTCCACCTTTTGTAGACTGGTCTCGGTTACCCCCTCCTCCGCCTCGAGTTTTTCGGTGGCTTCTCATCGTACTTTGATCGAGAGGATGGGACAGGCTCTACAGCCGGTGATGCAGAGGCTAGAAGAGGTGCACAGCTCCAATGTTGCAGCTAGGACATCGTTTGAGGCCGCTCGGACATCATATGAGGCAGCCAGGACTTCTCTTGATGAGTTGACTACACGGATGCGGTCCTTGGAAACCACCTTTGATGCCTTCTCCTCACATATGTATGGTTACTTTCCGGCTCCTATGCCTCCACCACAGTTTGCTCCGTACCCATTCTACCCTGGATATGCTCCTCCACCTCCTCCTCCAGGAGATGAGTCTTGACCTTTTGTGGCTACATTGATGCCAAAGGGGAGAACAAGAAAGAAGTGCGGTTGATGACTTGATGAGACGTCATAGAGTCGGGGGAGATGCAATGTCAAGTCATGATTCTTGATCCTTCTTGCATTTGCACATGCATCTCATACATCTCATGTATCTTACTTTTATGCATTTGAACCATGTTTGTGTGTTTGAACTATGTCATTTGGATGGTTTGTAAGTTATTTATGCACCGTTGAACCTTTTATCTTATTGTGTGATGAAACTTGTTGGCCTAAATATTATTGATGTCTATTCTATCTCATGGTTCAAATATTGTGGATGTTGAGGATATTCTATTGATTATGAGCTATAGTCATATATTAATTATTCTTTGCCTCCTCGCATCCAAAGAAACAAGGTAAACTCTACCAAATTTTCTCCAAATTTGTGCATTGCTCTCTTTTTGAAGTTTTTGTTCTATGCATTAACATAGGGGAGTTTTACCTTATGGTGAGCTTAAATAATCTTCTCATGTTCATGACGTTAATTTCTTCTATATCATGTGAACATGCTATCTTTTACCTCACCATAGAGCTTAAAATGTTTAATGAATATCTTTTAGCTCAAAATTCTTTAAATCACTTCTTGGTGTTGTCATCAATTACCAAAAAGGGGAGATTGAAGTATCTAGGCCCTCGTTTAGTGTTTTGGTAATTAATGACGACCCTTAATTATGACTAACTTTGTTGCTTGAGATGCTTATAGTGTTAGTCATGATAAGGGGAGAAATTGTGAAGAAAAGTGACGATAAACAAGGATGACTCAAGGCAAAGGTATCTTGATAGGTTTTCTATTTTACCGGTCACTAGGAGATTAGAGATGAGTGACCGGATTATAGGTTAAACGCCGTACTATCAAGAGGGATCGATGAAAGGATCTTGAAAATTCTTAGGTGCCACATTGCTCAAATTCCTATCTCTGTGAGTGGACCTTGTGAGTTGTAACTAAGCCCAAATCTCGGAGACAATTTAACCAAGTATGGGCGTCTCGACGGTCGGACCGTCGTGGGGACGGTCGGACCGCCGGAGACGAGAGAGGATCGACCGGAGCTGCGAGAGCCTCCGGTGGATCGATGAGTTAGCCGACGGTCGGACCGTCGGCCCGACGGTCGGACCGCTGGAGAGTTGCCCATTTTGGCAGTTTGTGCTGTTCCGGGGATGAGATTTCTTCGATGGTGCAGCGGTCGGACCGTGGGAACGACGGTCGGACCGCCAGCCATACTCCGAGTGGGTTTTGAATCTGAAACTAGCCGTTGGGTTGTACGAAGGTCGGACCGTGGAAACGAAGGTCGGACCGCCGTGAGCGCTGAAGCTCAGTAACGGCTAGATTTTTGAGTGGGCTCTATAAATACTCACCCATCCCGTGCATAGAAGCTCTCTTGGCCATTTGAATTGCATTACAAGCACTTTAGAGCCTCTTCCTCTCTCACACAAAGACTTAGTTGAAAGATTGCAAGTGTGTGAGTGTGAGTGCCTTGATCTTGAGAGATTTGAGCTTTGTGGCACTAGGGATTCATCAAGCAAGCGTCATCGACTTGTTACTCTTGGAGGTTGCCGCCTCCTAGACGGCTTAGTGGAGTTGCAACCGTTGAGTTCTTCCAAGAAGATTGTGAAGAGAC
>JAUNZO010004279.1:0-20052 GCA_031894775.1 Chloris gayana | reverse complement strand
TGGGCCTGTTCGGCTGCACTTAAAGCCAGCTGATGCTGGCTGATGCTTGGACTGCTGCAACCAGCCAGCTGAAAGCAGCCAGCAGCCATCAGCCAGCTGAAAGCAGCCAGCAGCCATTCAACGGTTCACAGTAGTAGGCAACGGCAATCACATTTAAATTCAAACGTTTGATTCCAATGCACAAAAAATAACCCAGGCAATCGACATGCAATTTTCTACTGTTGTACTAGTAGTTCATTACAATTGCCAAGTTCTTACAACGCAATCGGAAAGAGTCGCTACAAGTACCATTACATATGACACTACAAACATGATCATAGAATACGATACGGAATACGATACGGACGCAAGTAGCTCCATTATTGCTGAATCCATCGTCCTCTGGTAATCCACGATAGCCTCAACAATTTGTTTTAGGACCTGCACATATATATATTGATATGTGAACCATGAGTACAAGCTACATAGTAAACTGATACGATATCGATACGAGCTCCATAGTAAAACTGATCCTGAAAGTCCCATACCTGTGCACTACATCAATGAGAGCCCGACTGCAATCCAATTTCGCACACTTTCCATATCAGCGGTGCTATTTGCTGCCACCCATGCCGACATGTTGCTATCTGCATCTGGAAGCATGTCCATGTCTGCCGAACTTGCTTCTTCGCGGTCCAACAAAAAGTTGTGCAGAACAAAGCATGCAATGATCATTTTCACTTGCTTATTCCTCTCATAAAATGGTACTCCATCTAAAATTTGCCACTTGTTCTTAAGCACCCCAAACCCTCGTTCCACAACATTGCGAAGGCTAGAATGGCAGAAGTTAAACTTTTCATGTAGACTATTTGCACGTCTTTGGGCAAACTCTTCAAGATGGTACCTTGTATTCCGATATGGCCCCAAATAACCTTGACGCAGTGCAAAACCGGTTATGGCTGTCAGAACTATCCCCCTGGAGGTGACAAAATAAGAGCACATGGACATCAATATTAAGATAGTAATGTTCAGGGACATGATAGCAATACGAATAGACACAGACAAGGTTGGAAAATTTTAGGCAAATATTACAACGTGAGAGTACATACCCCATCCGGCTGCTCCCGATACGAGTCATCAGCCGAAACACCGCCACTATTCCTGTCACGGCCGAGACCACTCTGGGTTTGTAGCTGCAACCAGTTATTGTGTTTGAGCCGGAGGTTGCTCAGTTTGTTCTGCACCTGCTTTTTGTCAAATCTGTTACCGAATTCGGCATTGAGCCCTTCATAAATATGTTGCCAGCCGAGCCTAGTTGGTCCAGTTTTGTAGAAGTTGAATAAGTTCTTCTCAGCAATGCAGAGGTCCAGCAATTTTTTAGTACTAGCCTGGTCCCAATTTGCACGATCACTGGCCATCTGTGCCCAAGTGTGCAATGTAGTAATTCGGTATGTGGTAAAAAGGAGAACACGTAAACTAAACAAACACAAGTACGAGAGGGTGACGAATAAAACACTTGCCTTGGATCTAATCCACGCTCGTTGTGGCCGCAAGTTGTAATGCCTGGCTTCGGGTGGAGAGCACGATGAACTCGATGATGGTGCCGGTGTGGGCACGGTTTCGAAGCATACCAGGAAGATGCTGCCAATGGATTAAATAATAATGTAAGACCTTGACTCTACAAGTAAGATTACCAGAACATAATTAATGATATTCAATCGTACCACTAATCTAGCATTGCGCCAGATGCTGCCAACGGATGGGATGCTAGATGCTACCAACGGGGGCGGGGTCGTGGGCCGAGGACAACGGATGCAATGCGAGGAAGGGCGGTGGCAAAGGACTAGGCACGAAGCTCGGCTGAGGTGCAGGTCCTACAAGATCTAGATGGGCCTGCAAACAAAAAATACGATGAGAACCCAAAACCGAGTTCGGCTTAGCGAGAATGGCGGAGGAGGACGGGGCACCTGGATGGGGGCGCGGCCTCGGTAAGCGCCGCCTGCAGCTAGGCGGGCTCGGGGCGCCGCGCCAGGGGCAGCACGGACGAGGACGACGGCGCACCTGCCAACGCCGCGGTCTGCGAGAGGTCCAGCCGGCTGTGGGGAGAAGTCACCGCTCGCGCCCGATTCGCAGCCTCCGGGAGCTCGATCTAGTGACGACGGCGACGAACAGAGCTCCGCGGCGCACCTTGCCCGGACGACGGCGGCGGGGACCGAAGATTCCTCCAACCGTATCTATCCACCCAGCGCGTACGTAAGACGACGGGAGCGAAGCAGCGGGCCGCGTTTTCTCGTTTCTGGGCAGCCGAACGGCTGCAAGGTCTCAGCCGAACGGCTGGGCTGATCAGTCCAGCGAATTCAGCCCAGCCGGCTGGTTTTAAGTGCAGCCGAACAGGCCCATTATGAAACACAACAGGAATACCGGAATTGGATTATGCAAATCATCCCAGAAATCAGAAATCGCTTCAAAGAGCATTACAAATCCAAACAAATCATTTGTGAGAACTTAAGAGGGCAAAAGATATCCATGTCGTCTTCAGTGGTGAAAATTTAAAAATGTAGTCGCAATACTAAAGAATCAAAAAGTCCTTGACTAATTAAAAAGTTAACATGTCTATCCATCAATAAATACTTTTCCACTTACTTTTTTCCTATCCTACCCCTAACATGTGGTGAGGAATACTTTTGACTTTAGTTGCTTTTTATCAAAATTTATGAGATTTTATGTACATCATCCCAGCAATCAGAAATGACTTAAAAAACATTACATATCTAAACAGATCATTGGTGAGAACTTAAGAGGGCAAAGGAGGTGAAGTGGGAGATCCTCTTGGAGGCGGGTAAGGCCGCATCTGCATACGAGGTAGTCCTCCGTGGCGAAGGAGGTCGGCGACAAAACGAAGGATTCGATGGTGGCGGCTAAGTAGAGGCAACGGTCTCAAAAGAAGACAAGAGGTGTCTCGAGAGAAGACAAGAGGGACGACCGAAGCCCGAAGCCGAGTTGGGAGCGCAGAACTAGAGAGAAGGCCCGCGCTCGAAAGAGATGGAGGGCCATGAAAATGCGGCAATGTGGACGGCAGCAGCAGCAGCGGTAGGGAAACGACGACGAGGTGTTTGCTTTGAACTCAGCTTAGAAAATGAAAAGCAGAAACTTTTTTCCTTTTATTTTACACAAAATGTAAAGGCAGTAACAAATGGCCGTTGTTGGTTTAGGGCTGCGGACCCGTCTAGCCCCAAAAGGTTTCGGACCAAAGAATGCCTCACCAGACCAACAGTCACTACGAGAAAAACGGTCTCTAGACACGTTTATGTTGCTATGTTTTTGTAAGCATGTCTATATTAGTAGCTAGAGACACTTTTTGACACGATTTTGAGAATGTGTCAACATGACATGATCTTAGAGACGTTTTAACGTAAATAATATGATAAACACGTTTTTGTCATGCTTTATAAAATATCATAAAGTGTTACGATTTTAGACACGCTTTGAACCATCAGTATTCAACGTAAAGACTTTGTTGACATGTTTTTGACGGCATCTCAAAATGATATGATACTTAGAGATGCTTTAGTCGTATCCCACGATATCGGACACGTTTTCTAACTCGTTATTGAAACCATATAAAAAGTGAGATGATATTAGACACGTTTTTATCGTATCTACCCTTGTTTATATGCATTTTTGACACGCTATTGCAGATCCTAGAAACGTTAAAGCACTAAGAGAACATTAATATAAAATAATATATGATACAAGAAAATCAACTTTGTTTCCTATGTGAGATGGTTAGATGAGTTTGTAGAAAACGAAGAGGTCGTAGGTTCAATTCCTATAATTGCATGAATCAGTCAATTGTTTTACAATAATATTTTTGAAGCATGATATATAATGTGTCTATCTTGATATAAACGCAGACCAAACATATCAATAAAATCGTGTCTAAGATTATTAACATGTCATAAAACACGTCTACTCCAATACATACAACATATTCGTGAAAGCATATCTATAAACATATCTACGCTTTATAGCATCTCTATTAAATATCTTGTACTTCAATAGACATGTTTAAAAAATCATATTTACCAAGCTTTGATACGGTTCATGATATGTGGTCTCTCTCTTTGAGAGGGATATGCCGCTGCTGCCGTCACTACTAGAAAACATCCCCTGTAGATGTCAATTGTTTAGAAAAAGATTTACAATAATATTTTTGAAGCATGATATATAATGTGTCTATCTATAAAATCGTGTCTAAGATTATTAACATGTCATAAAACACGTCTACTCCAATACATACAACACATTCGTAAAAGCGTATCTATAAACATATCTACGCTTTATAGCATCTCTATTAAATATCTTGTACTTCAATAGACATGTTTAAAAAATTGTATTTACCAAGCTTTGACACGGTACTCGGAGAAGCGTTGGACACGATTTATGAAAACGTCTCTATATTATGATTGAGACGAAATAAATGTATCTACAGGGGATGTTTTCTAATAGTGACGGCAGCAGCGGCATATTCCTCTCAAAGAGAGAGACCACATATCATGAATTGGAATATATTTTATTTTATTTTAACCTGGCTAATCAAACATTTAATACTTGGTTCTAGTTCTATGTTTTATTTACTTAAATACAATCCACAAAGACCAGCAGCAAATATCCAGGCTAATATACAGTCCCTGTGTATATAAAGTCAGCATCGAGACTTGTTGCAAAATACATCAAAATCTCAGAGTACTGAAATGCCAGGATCGGATCATGACTACAGTCTAATCAGAAATTCACCTCATCCCGACAATTGGAAGTGACTTGCATCTTAAAGTGAGCTTGTGAAACATCACTACAAATTCAGACAATTCGGTGGCAAGAGAACTAAATACAACGTCAAGCTGATCCAATAAAATGCCACAAATTTTCAACAGCATTCTGTTGGTAGCAATAATATATCTAGTTGGACCAAATTGAATGACAAACTAAGAGCTCATTTGGAACACAGAATTTTTAAAACGTAGGAATAGGAAAAATGTAGGATTGAAATTCGTTGTGGTATGAAATCCTATAGGAATTCAAAACACAGGATTTGTAGAAAGATGTTGTTTGAATGTGGTGCAGGAAAAACACAGGAAAGATTTGGCGGGAACAATTTACTAGAAGAGAGAATGAGAGAGAGATAAACACTTTGTGCATTGAACTTTTCAAAGGAATTCTAACATGAGGTTGGAGCTCATGTTTATAGTCCTCCAAAAAGTGAAGGAAAGGACTTCATCCCATGGATTCTTTTCCCAGGCTTGGATTATACACCAAATCAGAGTAAGTTGCATAGTTGCATCCTACAGCAGAATGTGGTTTTGTGAACCAGGACCCAGACTATGACCAGTATACTATGCTGTATCAACATTTGACCTGATGCAACTGAGAACCAACTACTGCAAACAAAAAAACCACTTGGGAGTGATATTGCACTGTGGAAACCATAAAGCATCTAAAATACTTGGCCGATATATTTTGCAAATCATATAGAAGCCAATATGCAATGACTTACATGGAAACGAACCTTTATCTGCATTGTCAAGCCCTTTTCAGGATCTAGTAATGGATAATGTGATGTGTTGTGATCCTTAAGGAAAAACAACTGTACAATTAAACCATATTTCAGAGCATCGGTCAGTTCAAAATTTTTTGTGTTACCTACGAGATTTCTAAAATATGTCAGTGTTTGACCACATCACGTGATCAATAAACAGATACACATTTTGGGAAAGAGAAATAACTTTATTTTAAAGCATGTAGGTAAACAAGGCATACCCACTTTAGGAACTAAATATGTTCATTGATGGCAATTTCTGAAGAACAATGGAGTACCAGACTGAATATGACAATAAAACACTTATTGTGCAATGCTGAAATTTGGTGTAATTATTTAATTAAAAAATATTGATCAAATAATTGAATCCTAAAATAATGTGCAAAACAATTATTCTGAAATAAAAAAACAAAGGCTGAACTGATTGTGTGACGTCAAGGTAATCAAGGGTATAATGGTCATTTTTCCGTTCACTTAACACCGTTAGATAGTGGCTTCCAGGCTTCCACTAACGAAAAGCCTAACAGGAAACGAATTTTGGATTCAGGGCCAAATAGGTAAGTTCGATTTTTTGGGGGCTAAGAGGGGAACGACTAAGTTTCAGCTTTGAACGTAGCTAGCAAAGACCATTTGGATCTTTTTTTTTAAAAAAAAAGAAGTTTCTCCGGTCATATAATTACAAAAACATTGAATACAACGAATAAAAAATGGAGCTTCAAGAAATATTTTTCCTAAGTAAAGAATTCTATCCATCCGCATCAGCAACCTCAGTGAAGCTTTTTGCCCTGTCGTCTTCTAAGACCTACTCTGTTTCTTCTTCCACGTATGGAGATTTACAGACTTCATCGAATTCTCTTATCTGGTGACCTTTTCAATACCTTACTCCCCAACCACTACATCTTTCGAATGAACTATTGTCAAGAGGACCAATCGATCAGGTCGATCAATTTAAACAGCAAACAAAGAGCAACGGATATCCCTGTCAGACTTTCCTAACCAGAGGTTAAATCAACGGCGGCAATCACATAACAAACTCCAGTCTCCAGGGTTCATTTGACGTGGAGAAAAAAAAACATAAGGCAACATACAGTGCTCGCTCATCCCAACAATCCAAAACAACTTGCATGTTATGGCAGCTTATGATATTGTGATCCGGCATGACAAATTCAGATAAGATAATAATTCTGCCACCATTAGACTTGATGCAACAAACAGTCAGACATTGCATCAAGTCAATCAAACAATCTAACAACAATCTGTTGGGAGCAATAATCCAGTGTGAAAAGCATAGTCCATAATAAGGCATAAAAAATATGTGCCCCAAGCCTATGCGTATCGATGTAGATGAGAGAAATATCTTTTCACACATCATTAAACCAATATTTTGATAGAAGTTGACAATGTTGTAGCAACAATGCTACAAAAAAAACAACTGTACAAATTATCCATATCTCGAGCATCCATTAGTCCGGACTTTTTGTTTAACCAAGCTAATTTTTGGCTAGCAAATCTCAAAAACCATGTGGCCAACAAGTATTCTTCATAATTTCAATGATCCCAAGGCAACCCCATAATTTTCCCTTTGCGCCTTCTAGCCCTAGATGATGTATACACACTTGTTTTCTGATGGAAAAAAAGCTTGACTAAAGCATGTGAGTCACGAGGCATACAACAATTATTGAATAAAATTACAAATTAAAACACTCCATGATGGCCAATTGGTCGAGATCATCATACTGAACAAGGCAATCACAAACCTTAGTGTGTCCCCTTTATGTGTAACATGAAGGTTTCCAACAAATTCATTCACTATTCTACTTCTCTAGCACATTTTGACGCATAATCTTTAGCCAACCCTGGAATAATGTCCATGTAGGGAAGCACAAACTTTTGCACAAATAATTTCTCGGCCATTGATGCCATAACATAGTAGTCTGGCTCACTCTTCAGCAGTGCCTCCTCCACGAGAACCTTGACCAACCAATGTCGGGGCAACAGTCGCCGCTCGAGACTATACATGATCAGAGCAGGGCGCCGCGCAATGTAGGACACATCAAGGCCAACATCATTCATAAGGAAATCCAAATTTCCATGGACCTTCTTATCAGACAAGGCCAGGATAGTAGGCGCCTTCCTCAAGATTTGCAGCACATCATCCTGCGAGAATCCAACGTTACGTAGAAGCTGCATTCTCGTGGCAACAGCCTCTTCACTCATCAATGAGATCACAGGAAGCGCACGGCGGAACATCCTTGTACCTTGCTCAAAGCCTACCTCCTCCGCTCGCTTGACAGCCTCCTGGAGAAGATTTGGGTTCATGGTGAACATCCGGGTGGCGTACATATTGATAGCGCCAATTTCAGAAGGGCTCATCCCGCAGCACTGCCGAAGTAAGGCCAGGTTGGGTTTGGCCACCTTGTCTAGGTCGATACCGAGGAGGCCGGAATTCATCCTCAAGGCCAGCACGAGCTTGTCAAAGGATCCCAACTCACTGAGCCAGAACTCGAAGTTGCGGCGAAGGAACTTATTGCGGAAGGAGATGGGCGCGAGGATGATGACGCGCGCGATCTCGTCCCGCGACAGGCCCAGATCAAAAAGATCCGCGACACGTGGAGCCAAGGTCCGCTCCACGTCGGTGCAGAGGATGGCTGGGTCCATGGAGACGACCGCTGCGATGCCGGCGGCGGGGACGCCGAGGGTGCCTCGGAGGAAGGCGAGCACGGCATCCGGCTTGGAACGGGAGCTGAGGTGGGAGATCTTCTTGGCGGCCTTGTGCGCCTTCGCCGGAGATAGGCCGTAGTTGGAGACGAGGTAGTCCTCAGCGACAAGGGGAGGCGGGGAGGAAACAGAGGACGTGGAGTCGGCGGCGGAGAGGAAGCGGTGGAGGATGACGAGTGGAGGAGCTTGCACAGCATCGGCGAGGCGGAGCGTGGACCCGAGAATGGAGGAGAGGGCCCGCGCTCCAAGTAAGAGCGCCATGGGTTTACGGCGGCGGCGGCGGCGGCGGAAGGGCGAGCGGCGGCGGCGAGGAATGGTGGGTTTATGGCTTCAGTTCTCTTCGCTTCGGGCTCACTCAATGCCGAGACGGCCCTGACTAATCCGAAATCCGAAGGCCCAAGGCCCACAAACGGTGTATTTTTAACTTTTTTTTTCCTAAACCGGATTTGTTAGAGAGGTTTTCAAGTTTTATAGCAACAATACTTGTGGTACAAAAGTTTTATTTTCGGAACTTGCTGGGATCGTTACCGAAAAAGAGATAGATCTTTTAGAGAATTCATAAAAAAGAAGACCAGCAGTAGGGATGAAAGCAAAATGATAATTTCTTTTAACCGAGGCTGGTTTTCGAGTTCTATCGACCATAACACGTGAAAATGATATCCCGAAAAATGAAAATGAACGTGGTAGTAATTCATAGAAGAGATCATGAAAACAATTTTGCAGGCTTTCAATCGTTTCTGTAAATTTCCGTTTTAATACAAAACTTATGGCAAATAAATTTTGTATTTTCGTAATTTACTAATAGATAATCACTTCAAATAGCAAATAATAATACTAATCTCAAATAAATAGTAAGTTTTGGTGCAAAAATCTTGCTTCTTTCCAATCACAAATAAATAGTAAATTTTGGTGCAAAAATATTGCTTCTTTCCAATCTTTAGGCCGATTTTCTATCTATACATGTCTCGTAATCTTGTTTTCCTAAAAAAACTATACCTTAACTAATATCGAGAAGGCAAGGAAAGGAAGATTGAAGTTTTTTAACCACCTTTTATTTATATTTAGACACATCATTATATTAACACACATACGGACATACTCAATTATTACAACATATGTTTTATCACTAAGACACCTTGAGATCATATTTTCAATTGTTAATATCGATTTCCGATCGATACCACCTATTTTAATCGCAATAATTTCACTTTCGACATTTTTATAGTACCGATGCCGTATTCGCTTTCGTTAGTATCGTTTCCGATTTTGCTTTTGAAGAAAAATACAAAAGTAAAAATAATTTAAGCTTCTTTCAATCGTTTTCGTACCGCTTTCATCCCTAACCAGACAACACATATCATGTACCAGAAGCAGTATTATTATATTTCAATAATAATATAATATTAATATATGTACTCAACTAGTTTACAAAGTGCTTGTAACTTGAGTATGTACTCAACTATATATTAATATAATTCTTCTTTCGACTATTTATATGTTTCATTTATTTAAATACAATCCACAAAGACAAGCTGCCGCTAATCATCATGAACCAGCAACACATATTCATAGACTAGTAGTAGCAAAATACAATAAAATATAAATGTACTACAATCAGAAATACCAGGATCAGATCATGACTAATACTCCCTCCGTCCAAGAATATAAGGATTTGTTGACTTTCGATTTCTCGTTTGACCATTCGTCTTATTCAAAATATTTATGCAAATACAAAATTAAAGAAAACTTATTTAAAACATACCTAGGAATAAAGTATATTGTAACAAAATAAATAAATTTTTTATAAAATTTTTGAATAAGACGAATGGTCAAACGTGACATCCGAAAGTCAACAAATGCTTATATTTCTAGACGGAGGAGTATAGTCTAAGGCGAATACTTAAATGCGCACGTGACTCTGTGCACGCACCTTGGCAAAGCTGCTGTCAAAATCCACGTAAAATTTGCGGCACCATGCAACTATCACTAGCTCAAACAAGCCAGGCTGATCGATTGAGATGTGAGAACTCACCCAACTCTCTTTAAATAGGCAATCGTCACCTTGGTAACTCAGCAGGTAGCCCGATATTAATTCAAACAAGCAAAGCACCTGCTGCCCATTAAGTGCAACACAATTGCATGAGTACGGCAAATCTGATTTCAATTAATGCTATGGCATATTGGCAAGCTGCAAACTCTTTTATGATTGCTTGTGTTACGAGACTCTGAATTGGTTACGTGAACCACTAACATGTCCCGTTCGTACCAATCTCAGAAAAACACCGCATCCTACGGTACAGACCCGAGTGGGCATATGTGGCGTTGTGCCCACAAAAATCACTCATAGTCTAAATCAGAAATTCATCTCGTCCCAACAAATAGAAGTGACTTGCATGTTAAAGTGAGCTTGTGAAACAGCACTACAAATTCAGACAATGACTATGACTACTGGAGTGTACTATTTCACCATTCGGTGGCAAGAGAACCAAACACAACGTCAAGATGATATAACAAAATGCCACAGATTTTTCAACAGTATTCTGTTGGCAGCAATAATAATAAGCCATTGTGGAATGACTTACGTGTGAAACTACCTTTTATTTGCATTTTAAAGCCAATCTTTTCAGGATCTAGCAATGACCAATGGGCAATGAAATGTGCTGTGATGCTCAAGTAAAAACAACTGTACAAGCGAACCATATTCCACCGCATCGGTCAATTCAAAGCTATTTGCGTTACATACTAGATTCGTAAAATATGTCACCAAATCACGTGATTTATAGGTATTCTTCATAAGTTCAGAGCATCATCAAGTGGCGTACAGACAACCTTTTGGGAAAAAGAAATAATTTGATTTTAAAGCATGCAGGTAAAAAAGGCACACCCACTTTAGGAACTAAACAGTGAATCAATATGTTCATCGATGGCAAATTTGTGAAGACTACTGGAGTATCAGGCTGAATATGACAATAAAAAAAAACTTAATAATGCGCAATACATACTTTAAACACATCTCCGCAACCTTTTCAGGTGGTGTACATGCATACATTTTGGGAAAGAGAAATAAATTGATTTTAGCATGTAGGTAAACAAGGCAAAGGCATACCCATTTTATTAGGAACTAAATAGTGAATAAAATATGTTCAGTGTTGGCAAATTTGTGAAGACTGCTAGAGTACCAGACTGAATATGACAATGAAAGCTCAATGTTCAATACGTACTTTACAAGCAGAGCCACTTCACTTATCTTGCAAAGTAACTTTGCCCCCTGCCTTCCCAGAACATTTTGAGACATAACTGTCAGCAAGGCCAGGAACAGTGTCCTTGTATGCAAGCACAAACTTGTGCAGAAAATTTATCTCAGACAATACAGCTATGTTATAGAAGTCCCACTCAGTCTTAAGCAATGCCTTCTCCCTAAGAATCTTGAGCAAGCGATACCGAGGCAATAACCGACGCTCAAGTCTATACATCAACAAGACTGGCCTTCGCGCAATGTATGGGAAATCTAGACCAACATCCTTCATCAAGAAGTTCATATTCACCTGAAGCCTCTTATCAGACATTGCCAGGATATTAGGTGCCTTCCTCACAATTTCCGCCACCTCATCCTGTGAGAAACCCAGACTTCGGAAGAAACTGTATTCTCCTGGTGACAGCCTCCTTGCTCACAAAAGAGAGGTAAAGAAGCGAACGGACGAACATCGAGGCACCTGGTTTGAAACCTAGCTCCTCCACTCGCTCGATAGTCTCTTGGAGAAGCTTCCGGGTCATGGTGAAGAGCCGGGCAGAGTACATACTGGCAATGACTATATCTGAAACATTCAACCCTCATTGGCTAAGAAAGGCCGCGTTGGGTTCGGTCACCTTGTCGTGGTTGGAGCTGAGGAGGTTGGAACACCTCCTGACAGCCTGCAGGAGCTTGTCAAACGATCCCAGCTCTTTGAGCCAGAACTCACTATTGCGGCCGAGGAACCTGGTGTGGAAGCAATTGGGTGCCAGGGTGATTAGCCGCGCGATCTCCTCCCGTGACAGACCGAGTTCGGAAAGCTCCGCGACGCGGGCGCCACGGTCCGTTTCACGTCGGCGTAGAGGAAGGTCGGTTTCATGGCTATCCGTCCGTAAATATAGGCATTCGTTAATTTTTAAGGATCACGTTTGATCACTCGTCTTATTTAAAAAATTGTACAAATACAAAAATAAAGAAGTCATACTTAAAATATATCTAAGAATAAATTAAATTATCACAAAATAAATAAATATTTTACAAATATTTTGAAATAAGACGAGTGGTCAAATGAGAGGTCTGAACGTCAAAGAATGCTTTTCTGGACGGAGGAAGTAACTTATAAGAACAGCGATGTCGGCAGCGGGGACACCGAGGTGCCACCGAGGAAGGCGAGCATCCGGCTTGGAGTGGGCGATGAAGTGGGAGTTCTTCTTTGAGACCTTGGCTGCCTGAGCCCGAGTGAGGCCGCATCGGGTGACGAGGTAGTCCTCGCGGAAAAGGAGGGCGGTGAAGAAACAAAGGATTTGGAGGTGGCAGCGGAAGAGCAGAGGACGCGGTCGAGGTAGAAAACCGGAGGGCTGTGCGAGGCCGGAAAGCTGGGTGGAGAGCGGAGGATCAGAGAGAGGGCGCGTGCTCGGAAGCTGTGGAGAGCCATGGAAGCTCCACGGCGGCAGCGGCGACAGCGGTAGGGGAAACGATGGCGAGGAGTTTCCTTCTATTTCAGCAGTAAGAAATGGCCGTTACGGGTCCTCCTATTGCAGACCTGGAAGTCCTATGCTCAAATCAATCGACGGATAGATCGGGTCACATGGCCCATGAAGCAGAAAGTATGTGTCAATGTTTTTACGAATACATATCAACGTTTCAGAAAGATGAAATCAACATTTTCAGGAAAAATGTTGATATAGAATATCAACAATGTTGATACGAGTGCATTGAAGATTTTGACGAAAATTCGATTTAAAAAAACGTTAAAAATATTCATGTCGGATCTCGTTTCGTAGAATTAATTCTAAATAACACGGTGGTGTAAACGGATTCGAAAACGGAGTTACGATTTGGAAGAAAAACGTGTTTTAAGTTTCAAAATCAATTGGTTTCTCTCTCCCTCCTACCCGCTCCAATCCGTGACACGTGACAGCACTGGTCACCCATTCCTTCTCCACGCGCTTGAATCTGTAGCATTCATCTAATCCACACGAATCTCAAACACCGATCTATCCTACGCCCGGGGATGGCAACGGGCGGAGTTCGGGCGGGTGGAGCAAAAGCCCACCCGCGATGAGATATGTAACGAGTGAAAATTCACACCCGCACCCGCACCCGCGGGTGGAAATTCACACCCGCGCCCGCACCCGCCGGGTTTCGGGTGGGTGGCGGGTCCCCGCGGGTCTTCCATGTACATATTAAAATAGATAATAAACACAATAAATATATATTTATAATTAAAATCAACACATAATTAAAACATATATTTATATCTAACATAAGAAAAGATTCAGCAAGTAAATAAATTATACAAAATATGTATAGATTTGGATGTCCATATATATGTATAGCTCAATTATGGATAGATTCGGAGCCTCGCGGACACCCGCGGGTGGGAAAGAAGCCCGCACCCGTCCCGCCATTTTGCGGGGCGGGTGCGAGAACTCCACGGGTGAAAAAGTCCACCCGCACCCGCACCCGTCGGGTGCCAAACCCGTCGGGCCCCGCACCCGGGACCCGGATTGCCATCCCTACCTACGCCTTCCTTCAAACGATCTACATATAGGAAGTCCCCTGACCTAGCCTAGGCCCAAAACATATAGGAAGTCCCCTGCAGACCTAGGCCCAAAACATTTCGGCCCAAGCAATGCCTAATCCCATTTGCTCTGATTGACACTTCTATCGACCCAAATATAGCCCAATCCTATCTTTCTTTTATTACTAAGCATACACAGTGCAGTATATTTGGAAGAAAATTCATTCCAAAATGAGTATCCACAAAATAGCACATTAGCTTCTTTCAGATAAAACAAATTCTAAGTGAAAAAAAAGAGAAAATGCAGCTTAAAATACTGATGAAGAGGAAAAGGCAGGCCACCAACTTCAATGCACTACGCTCAGAAATAATTTCATCATATACCAGCAACAATGTATTTTAATACTTACGAGACAAATATTTAATATTTGGATCTAATTTCATATTTATCTTATTATAAACTCCACCCGCACATAAAGGTGGCTGCCTACACCTGCAGATTATGAACCATAGACTTGTTGAAAAATACATCAAAATCTCGATGTGTTAGTCAGAAATGCTGGAATCGGATCATTCACCTCGTCCCCACAATTAGAAATGACTAGCATATTAAATCAGCTTGTGAAACAGCACCAGATCCAGACCATGATGTAACATTGGAGGTTTCACATACTGTCCGGATAATTACATATAGGAGCTGCTAAGAGCTGCTAAGTTTTAGGCGATTGAAAATAATCTCCCATTTCAATTCATATCTCCTGGCCCTGAAATTCAGATTGGTGCCTTCTCAACCTTCAACCATTTTCATCTCCTTTCTCCTCGCAACGTGCTCACCCCCACCTCGACCTCTGCATGCCACCATCACCCACACTACATTCTTAATCGACCGTCACATCGCCGAATTCTCCGGTGCCTCTAAAGTCTGGTGAGATGTACCTCTAAATTCTCCGATGAGCTTTATGGTGGACGGAGGTGTGCTAGATTCTTGGGACATAAAACATGTTGCATTAAGTGATTCTCCGCATTGTTGGCGCTCTACATATATACGACGGTAGGGGTTTGCCCTACTGTAATTACCCTAAAAAAAGCATCAGCACACTCTATTTGCCTTTGTGTTCTCACGATGTAGCATGGGTAACTCTTCAAGACCATCTGTAAACATTCAACATTCATTGATCAAATAATTCGCATAATAGATATTGCTAAATGGCGTTTTCATTAAAACACATACATTTTTTTTACAGTAACTGTAACAGAGCCTATATTGCCAAAAGGGCGCTTTAAAACTCTGTCTGATGCCACTTTGGTACAGAATATTGATCTTGATCCAGATGGTATCAGTTCAAGCAACCATATAATTAAAGAGCTTTTTCCCTCAGTGCCATCAAAAAAATTCGTTGTTCCTTCAGTGACATGGAGAAAGTTGATCTTCCCTCTGTGCCATCCAGTGAAATTTCCGTGCCTTCCGTGCCACTATCGACGATTTCCGTCGCTTGCCGTTACGGTTCATTTATGTGTTTCCCGCAATACCCTCTCCCGTTCGTAGACCTCTAGGCTCATCTCTTTTCCCTGGTCTCATTCGAAACCCTAGACAGCGGCACTTGGATCTGTAGCGAGAGCAGCGCGTGCGGCCTGGGCGGAGCGAGCGCGGGCGGCCTCGGGGCGCGAGCGCGTGCGGCGTGCTGCGCGAGCGCGTCGGGCGCGGCGTGCGGCCTGAGCGCGAGCGCGAGCGGGCCAACGCGGGCGGCTCGGGCGGAGCGAGCGCGGGCGGCCTGGCGCGAGCGCGCGTGCGGCGTGCGGCCTCTCGCGCGAGCGCGGGCGGCGTGCGGTGTGCGGCCTGGACGCGAGCGCGTCGGGCGTGCGGCGCGGGGCGTCGGGCGTGCGCGTCGGCCGAGGGCGTCCGTCGTCGGCTTGGGGAGCGAGGCGTGCGGCCTGGGAGCGAGGTGGTGCGCAGCCTGGGGAGCGCAACTCGCCAGATCCGACGAGAAGCAGAGGAGCAAGGCGAGGGGCGTTGGAGAAAGAGCAGAGGAGCAAGGCGGCGCGCCATTGGACCAGGCAGAACGCCGAGATGAGTGAGATTCCTTCGCCGGCATGGCTTCCTGAAGGGTAAGCCCATCGATTCCTTCCGATGTCGTTGATGTTGATTGTAAGCCCATCCGGTAAACAATCCACGGTAGATTGTTGATGTTGTCTAGATAATGTTGCTCTTTCATCCTTTGTTTGTGTTTTTAATTGGCGGGATGGATCCAAAATCAGCATACTTTCTGGAAATTAAACTTATTGGAAATCCTAAAACTCGTAGGAAGGAATACAGGTGTTATTCATTCTCTAAGATTGTCGATTCCGACATAACAAACTTTAAGGACCTTGTTGAGTCTGTCGTAGATGAGTTCCCACACGGCTATGAGGAACTTGTAACTGTGCAGTACCATGATCAGGAATTGAAATGTTTTCCACAAGTTCAAACCGACCAAGAACTTATGGCTATGTTTGCGAAATACAATGAGACCAAAATTATTTCCATGTTTATTCTGTATTCTGATCCAACAGAACCACCACCCCTTGTTACCGAATGGCCTGAAACTCCACCCGAGAGTGAGGCAACCGATGTTGGCCAAGCCAAATCCCAAACTGGACAAAACCAACCTTCTCAAAGCCAACATACCAATGCTATACAACCAGAACCAGATGTAGATGAGGAAAATTTTCTAGCAAATCCATTACCGAGAGAATGAACACATAGGTGTTGATGAGGAGTCATTGTATTTGGGTAATGAAATTGTTGTTGTAACTGTGGCCAATGACGCTAACGACAATGACAATAGCAAAGACAAAGTTCCGGAGCACGATGATGAGTCTAAATCTGAGACTGAGTCCGAGCTTGAGTCCGACTTTGAGGAAGAGTTGGCAATCAAAGACCACGAGCCCGAGAATATATCAAATGTTGATTATGATCCAAATGATCCACCAATGGGTGTAGGCAGCATATATAAGAACACTGATTTATTTAAGAGAGCACTATGTCAACATACAATTAAGCGTGGATTTGAATTTAATGTTGAGAAGGCTGATTCAAGGAGGTATAGGGTGTATTGTTCAAGGAAAGCTACAGAGAATTGTCCTTGGAGGATTCATGCTGCTACCTTGGATGACGACGTTACTGTGCAGGTAATGTACTTATTTACTTGGTTCATGGTAATATATTAACTTCCTGTTGCAAACCGATATGTAATATCTACTAATTTGTACAGGTGAAGAAGAATCCTTCACATCATCAATGCACTAGTACAACAAGAACCGAGAAAGTAAAACATGCAACCAAATTCTGGGTGTGTGACAAGGTGAAGGACTGGCTGGTTGAAGATGCTACACTAGGAGCAAAGGAGCTACGAGAGAAGGATTAAAAGGCATCACAAGGTCAAGGTACATTACAAAAGAGTCTACATGGGTAAGGAACTTGCATTGAAACAACTTTATGGAGATTGGGATAGCAGTTTCAACAATTTATATAGGTTCAAAGAGCAAATTGAGAAGGATAGTCCGGGTAGTTTTGTGGTAATTGATCATCACACAGTCAATAACAAGATCAGATTTAGAAGATTATTCTTTGCTATGAAACCTTGCATAGATGGATTTCTTAATGGCTGCAGGCCTTACTTAGCAGATGAGACAGTACCTTTTTGACTGGTAGGTTCGGAGGACAACTAGCTACTGCTGTTGCTGTTGATGGGCATAATTGGATGTATCCAGTGGCTTTCGGTGTTATGGATTCTGAGACTAATGAAAATTGGATCTGGTTCATGCAAAGGCTTAAAGAAGCTATAGGAAGACCAACTGGTTTAACCATATGCACGGATGCTTGGACAAGCTATCATGGAAGGGGTCAAAATGGTGTTCCCAGGTGTTGAGCATAGAGAATGCATGTGGCATTTGGTTCAGAATTTTAAGAAAAGGTTTCGTGGCAAGGTGTTTGATGACCACCTTTGGGCAGCAGCTTACTCCTGGCATGAACATTTCTTTGAGAAGCATTGGGCTGAAATGGAGAAAGCAAAACCAGAAGCAACAAAGTATCTAAGGAGCAGCCACACAAGATTTTGGACCAGAAGCCAATTCTCAACCCTTAGCAAGGTTGACTATGTCACAAATAATCTAGCTGAGAGCTTCAATAATTGGATAAAACATCATAAGAGTTTAAATTTGGATGATTTCATGGACAAGATCAGGCAGGAGATAATGATCAAGTGGGAACTACGGAGGAAAATTTCTAAGCGGCTCGATGGCCTCATCCTACCACATATCATTAAGAAGTTGAAGGAAAAGAGTTGGAACTTGGACATGGATGTCACTAAATGCTCGATGAGGTTGCTGAAGTGACAGTGCGTGGAGGTTGTGGATTTAGGTTTGCAGTGAGGCTGCATGACAGGACTTGTACATGTAGAGAATGACAGGTTTCTGGCATTCCATGTTTGCATGCTATAGCATTTATCACATCACTAGATAATACTCTTTTAGAGAACTATGTTGACTCATTTTATTCAGTAGAGAAATTTAGAGCTGCATATGAACAAGAGATCCCTACTCTTCCCGACAAGTCTCTATGGCCTAAGTCCAATCATGGTTTCTTCATGCACCCGCCCCTTTTGAAATCCACTGCTGGAAGGAGAAAAAATGAGAGGTACAAGGGTAGTGCTGAGGACACTAGCACTGGTACACAAAGAAGAGGACAACACAAGTGTCCTATTTGTAAAGGCTATGGACATCATTGGCACAGTTGTAAAAATGGAGACCCAGAGGATATTGCAGCCATGATGGCTTTAAGGTAACTGAATTCTGCATGCTTACACTCCATGTGGCACTTATTTGCATGTTGCCCTAATAAACTTTCTATTTTCCTGCTGTAGGGGGCCACCAAAAAAGAGGAAAAGAACAAGTGAAGCATCTACCGAGAGCAGCATTGTTCCTTTTCAGGCTGAAGAACCAACTCGGTCAATGACATTTCCACCAAGGTTTCCTCTCACACATCACCTCTTTTGTTCCTATCACAGACTTGTATTATTCTTTTCTAATAATTACTTTTTATACCGCCGAAACATTGAACCTGCAACTAATAAAAACCCCAAAAGTGCTAAATCAGATTCCACTAGATCAATAAGGTGAAGTATTCTAATCATTTTTTTCAAGTGATGTATTCCATTGTGTGTTATTTTACACTAAGTGAATGCACTACATATAGGTCTATGTCAGGCGCTGGTTCAAATCAAGTTGAGGTTCACTCACTTGAGTACCCAAGTGGTCGAACACAGGAAGCTATTGCTTTTGTTGCTGCTCCCACTACCAAGGTGACAAAAATGAAAAAAGTTGCTGCCAAGAGGAAGCCTGAAGAGAAGGCAAAGAAGGTGCCAACTGATAGCCCAGCGATGGGAACTAGAAGCAAAATAAAAATGGCCGGGTGTGGTAGTCCATCAATGGGAACTAGGAGCAAAAGGAGGTTGTCCCTTTGAATGTGCAGGTCTCTTGCTTTTGTTGTAACTTTAGAATCCCTCCGATGCTTGGGTGTCAAAACTGCTTTTGTTTGGCCTATCCAAAACCAAACTATGCTACTATGCTTGTATGTACTGAATTCACTATGTGCAAAATTATGTATTAACGTGAGATGTTTATTTTTCCTATTATGTTCATTGCTTTAACGTGAGAATGAAATTTTTAAGCGTGAGAAGGAACTTATTTTATGCATTAACTGCACAAGTGAACTTGTTTTATGCATTAACACGTTTTTCTGAATTAACTTTATTTTTTTAACTTGTTCTATAGAGGTAACTCAGCAAAATTCTTGTGAGGGGTATTTCCGTGTATTCAACTGAGGTTTAACGGTGTTACATAACAAAACTGTCCATAGTGGCACGTAAGGTACAAAAATTTCACTTGATGGCACAGAGGGAAGATCAACTTTCTCCATGTCACTGAAGGAACAACGAATTTTTTGATGGCACTGAGGGAAAAAGCTCA
>JAUNZO010004278.1:0-14405 GCA_031894775.1 Chloris gayana | reverse complement strand
AGAGGTCAAATCGCCGGTGAGCTCCCCAAGCGTGTGCATCGCACTTGGCTATGGGTCGATTTACCGAGCGGTTGGGCTCAAAAACCGCTCGGGCAGCGTGTGTCCAGGCCCACTGGGTGGCTACCCGGTTCTTGCACAGCTAGCTGGTGATTCCGTTTGCATTTTAATTATATAGAGCAAATGTGTAAGTTTTGTAGGAAAATATGGGAGATAGAAGGGGATAGTGTGTGTGGGAGCATGGGGATAACCGATATCAAGGGTTTGCTTGCAAGTATTGCAAAGAAACAAAGAAATGTGGTGGAGCTACAAGATTTAAACAACATTTAGCTCCACATGGGAACAATGTCAGCGATTGTAATAATATTCCAATAGATGTTCGCATTGGACGGGGCTAACTTGGCAACAGATACGAGGCACAAATATTATCTTCTCATAGGATTGCACTCATATCATAGGATGGATACCACCATGCTACGGTCCAAGAGTAACCATGGTCTTGAGTGTAGTTCATGCTTATTTGCCATAATATTTGTAATATATTATATCTTGTATAATTATTTGTTGAAAAAATATGTGTTGTAACAGACAATTTGTTTGAACTCATGTAGTATGGTTTTTATGAATTTTTCATGGATTATATGTGCTTAATATGTGATTTGCACTGCTGAAGAAAAATATGCAAAGGGCGTGCCAACTTTATGAATTTTTTCCTCTATTTTCCCATTTTCCACTTTTTTTATGCAACGCTGCAAACGGTCGAGAAACCACTAATATCGCCAGTTTATCGTGGAAACCGGTCAAAACCCATTTTGCTTATCATACCGGCCGTGATTTTAATTGATTTTTGCAAACCCTATGATTTTTGGATCGGTTTTGTTGGTAACCGCGAAAACCGACGTATCGGTGGGGCCCGATTTACGGTACCAATGATATTTGATACCATAGTCTTCACCATGTCCCACCTTCATAGCCTCACAGCCAACTCAACTCATATACATATGACTTTTTAGTCTGGACATTTGGTTCTGTTAATTCAATTTTTTGAAACTTCGGTTCTCTGAAAGCAATACCAAAAGTTTTAGATACTTGAAAGTTCGGGTTCCTAAATTTCACTTTGGTTTTCGATTATGACTGAACAATTTATACTTTTGACCATCTCATAACAAAATTCGTAAAATTATCATATCACCTCTTACAATCACACTATTAACTTCATATTATAAAATAATAAAGTTAAAGTGACTAAGTTAGTCATGGTTCAAAAGTCGACTTAAAATTATAAACGGAATTCAAAATGTGACATGGCATTAACGGGCAAAGATATTACAATAGCACCGTAGGAAAATATGGTGAGGATTCAAAGGTATCAACCAAATAAAAAACTTGTGACATGACATGAGCATGCTACTTGCAGTGTCACAAATTGAAGTCATCAATAAAATACGCCTTGGGAACTTTGATATGTAGACGATTGAAAAAAATAAAAGTAAGTGAAAATTGTAGGCATTATTATACCTCAAGTAACTTCTTAAGTCAATGGTAATGTATGGAAACTTTATGAACCCAGGTCTAGAATGTCTTTTTGTTGTACTCAACAGTTTGTCATAGGAATCGTCTAATCCTTGATGAGCTTGTTAGAGGTGGTTGCTAAAAAGCTTGCCGTAGTCATTCAGCCATCTCATTGTCAGCATGCTTTTAAACGTTTGAACTCTAATAAGCCGTAAGTTCCTCAGTGTCCCAACAAACCTAAGAATTGACGAATTGTTGCGGAAAATACTCTCATCATGTATGAGCAGGCCATGCATTCGTCCCACCCACTACTAGGACCTGGTCTACTCGCTCATCGTGGTCCAGCTAGTTCTTGCCATGGCCCAACTAACAAGAGAACAAAAGATCTAAGAACAAAACTGGAAAAAAAGCCTGCCCACTCTGGTTCTTGAATCCTAATGATGGGGAACAAATGAATAAATAGGTTCAGGATATGTTGGGATCACCTTTCTTCTCCGGACTTTTCCATTTTAAATAACAGCTTTCTCAAGCAAAATCAGCAAGCATGCAAATATAAGAATAATCTGAGTTGGTAGCGAGTATCATTCAGAAAATATTTTTGCATTTCCTAGTCATTTAAAAAATGATCAAATGTAATGAAGTGTGGAACTAAAAATAATTTAAATGACTTAGAGGCTATCTGAATTCTATTATACTCCTTTTATTGCATAAGTTTTAGGGCCAATTAATTTTAATTTACTTTTCCCTATAAAAGTCAGGGGTCATGTTATTAGCTTATATTTTGTCTTCTGATTAAAACGAAAAATAGTGGAAGCCAAAAACAATTCAGGAGCACCATAATGCTTTAGATTATAAGTAATCGCCACAGGATGATTTTTTTGTGCCCATGTGTATATGGTGGATGAACATCTCTGACATGCTATAGAAAAGAGGGCAGCATATCAATATGTCATATCCAAGTAGCTTTATTATCACGATGAAATAGAGCGAACAGTACTGGTACACACAGTCTAATGATTATAGCTTTTAATAAAGGTGGACAACGGGTAAGAAAGTAAAGGGAAAGTTCTTGAGTTGTATAATAATAATATTTTCTTGTATTTCTTTTTTCTTGGCATCAAACTTTTTCAATATATACTTACTATCTACTTGCTAGCTCCATCTGTTTTAAGAAACAAATTGAGGAAATGTAATTTATGATCCCTCTGACATCCATTTTTGGTTTGTAATATATAGAACGAACCACATAAAATTAAAAGGAAAAATTTGTTATGACACACTTCAAGATGATGGCTTCAGGTACAACACACTGCAAAAATCAAAATTAGGTGGGGCACATTGTAAACTTGTTGATATTAGCTGCAACACACACACTAAAGCGGTGGGAAACAATATTTTCAATTTTTAATCTGCGTGCTCGTAATACGTTACAGCTAAAACTTTGCATAAAGATACATTGTCGCACAAAGATTTTGTTTCAACTATTCAAATAGCTTGGCTTACAAAACAAATATCTTTCTCGGTGAAAAGGTATTTAAATAATGGAGAAAAATATGGAAAAAAAATCACACAGATAGATAATGTAACAATGTATCTTTATGAAAAGCTTCAACTTGTAATGTATCTTGAGCACGCAGACAAAAAAAATGAAAAATATTGTTTACCTTTGCTTTAGTGTGTTGCAATTAATATCCACAAGTTTGCGGTGTGCATCATCTAATTTCTACTTTTACGAGTGTGTTGTGCCGAAAACCATCTTCTTGGAGTGTGTCACAGCAATTTTTTCTAAATTAAGGGTGCGTTCGTTTCCAGGCATCTAATTTTTAGAGGGGTCACATCAAAGAGAATTTTGTTATTTTGGAGTACTAAATAAAGTCTAATCTCAAAACTAATTGCAGACCCCCTATCTAATTCGCGAGACGAATCCAACGAGTGTAATTAAGGTGTGATTAGAAGATGTTTACTGTAGCATCACTGTAGCAAAACATAGATTAATTATGACCATTAGATTCGTCTCGCAAATTAGAGGGGGTCGTGACATAGGTTTTTGTCATTAAATTAATAAAAATAGTATTAAATAGTAAGATTCTCTTTGATATGACCCGTCTAATTTTTAGAGGCCTGGAAACGAACGGGCCCAATGCTATTCCCAATGTTATGAGTGATGTACTCCCTCTGTTTCACAATATTTGTGATTCTAGAAAATATCATACCAAATAAGAGAGTATAGCAAATGACCTCCACTGCCCTTATTAGGGCATGTACAACCCACAGACGGCTTTGTCTCTTAATTAATGATATAGACAGATGAACAGACAGGTCATACAACCCACGGACTATCTTCTTGTCTCGCAAGCAATTTAATGTTGCGCATGTAACTAAAGATCAACTATAAATAAATTTTTGTATACTATTATGTGGTCATTTGATAGAAAATATATTAAGCATAAATAATAGAAACATGGTTACAATATTTATTTAGAAACCATGATATACGAATTATATTATAGATCGTTACAACGTGTTTTATCTATTTTTTCTTTGTTGCCATAGCGTTACCATATGTGTTTGATTAGATACTTCTTGAGCGTCCTATGTGTTGGGCGAGCTCTGATAGCTGAATTTGTATGAAGTGCCTCTGCGAAGATTGGATTAGGCTTGCCATTGTACGAACTTCCGCTGGGATCACTATCGTTGCACCTGAAAGGTAATTTAAATCCAAGACATATCTTATTGTTTCCTTCCCATTTTCCACTATCACTTTTCAAGACATCGCACATGATTATTCATTTTTGAAAATAATTCACAACCAAACTATTCACATCCTCAAAATAATTATGGAATATCAAACTGCTCATATGCAAAAAAAAAAACAAATTTAAGCACTTGTGAATTCATATCTGAAAATAATTGTAGAATATCGAACTGTTCACATCCAGGCGTGCGCCATTCGGGATCCGTAGGCGTCGTTTGGAGAAGCAAATTTCTACAACCGTGCTGGAGACGTCTTTTCGGCCTAGGAGCCCGTGAGAAGCCCGTCCTCTAGCGAGACGACGCTGCCTCGTCGAGTCCGTGGAGGCAGGGGCGTTTTTGCAAGATTCCCAGCCAGGAGACGGCAACTCAACGCCGGTTGTACGTGCCCTTAAGTGCTAGAAACCTTTCCCCATAAGAGCATTAAGCACCATCCACTTACAAACCTGCATTGGAATGTGAGAACCACAAGTATATTGGCAAAAATCTAAAGGGCTAGAATCAAAGGTATTTGAGATAGAGGGATTAGTTGATAATATAATTTATAATAACTGACAGCTGCGTGACACGTAGAAGCCTAGAAACTGTTTCTTCTAAACAAAACAAAGCATGAAACTAAGAAAAAAAGTGGCATCCCACAAGAGAAGTTCAGACTGACGAGTGACTGCGCCAATGCAATCAGAAATATCAATGAAGGAACGTTGGGTGTCTACAGCAGCGTTGTCGAGGAGATCAAAGCTCAGGCATCACTGTTTCAAAGTTGAATTTTTTCACGAGATGTACGCACACTGCCTTAGCCCAAAGCATGGTGAGCTCAGAGAGCGGGAGGCATGTGTGGTTCCTGGATCCACAAGTGGTGTTTGCAATTCCTACAACCTCTAGTAGTTAACTAAGAGGGGTTGGTTATGCTAGAAGAAAATGAAGGAAGCAACTTAAAAAAGGGAAAGATGGTGTTTTATTTGGACGTATTTATGTAGAAAAAGGATTCACTAGTTCCTATTCAAATGAGCACTTGACAAATATGTTCGTTTCCTGGGGTCTAAATTTTAGAGTTGTCATATAAAAAAATCTTACTATTTAGGAGTACTAAATAAAATTTAATTATAAAATAAATTACAGGCCCCTAGACTAATTTACGAGACGAATCTAATGAGGTTAATTAAGTCGTGATTAGAAGACGGTTACTGTAACATCACTTTAACAAAACATAGATTAATTAAGTTCATTAGATTCATCTCGAAAATTAGCATCAATCTATCAATAGGGTTTTATCATTAAATTGATCGAAATATTCATAAATAGTAAGATTCTCTTTGATGTGACAGTGCTAAATTTTAGAGGGTAGGAAACGAACACACCCAAGTGATATTTGTATTTACTGAAAGCGGAGGAAAATCTTCTCTCGTCTTGCAATGTCAATAGAATTCCCAACACATGATGCTGACGCGAAAAAACAACTTATGGAAATGACTGGCACAAAATGCAATGTGAGTGGAACCAGTGCACGCCATCAAACCACCAGCCAGCGGCCGGTTGTATTATCTTGAACAATAACCTAATCATATCCAGACATGCCAAATCTTTTTTGTTTTCACATAACAACCATCATAGAATTTCTGAAAAAAAAAGAAAAGAAGGGGGAAAAGGAAGAAAGAGGCCAAACATGCAAAACACGCACGATATGCTTGAATCACTTGTTGCTAGGTATGGTCTGTACCGTAGAGACTAGAGAGGGTACCCACACCAACACTGTCCTGTGCCTACGCTGTACTAGACCCTGAGGAGGTAGATGCTGAGCTCCGGCCCGCCGGTGCCGGCGCCGCCGTCGTCGGGGTTGACCATGTAGAACGCCTCCGAGTCCCTGGAGCCGACGACCCTCTCGAACTTGGCCCTCATGTACATCATGTCGCCTTCACCACCGGCCGCGACGGCTTTGTCGTCGTCCTCCGGTATGACGCCGGCGCCGACGGAGACGGGCTCGACGGCGCGCAGCACGCGCCACTCGTCGGCGCCGCAGTCCCGGCGCACGGCGTGCCCGCACTTGCGGCCGTTGCAGTAGGCGCGCCACGTGGGCTCCTCCACCAGCGCCGGCCGCCGCCTCTTGCTGCCGTGGTCGCCACCTGCGTGCGGTTCGCTCGTTCGTCCGTCAATGGTGCGTGAAAGGTTTGTAACTTTATATATATATAAATGTGGATGTTAAGCGCCGATGCTTACCCGGTTGCTGCGGCGGCGGCGCCCTCTCGCACTCGAGCGCGAGGCGGACGAGCCCCGACGCCATCTCCCTGACGAGCGCGCCGGTGGAGTAGGCGGCGAGCTCCAGCAACATCGCCGGCGGGGCGCGCGGGTCGGCCTGCAGCGCGATGTGGACGCGGCCGCGGCGGCGCCCGAAGATGGTGCCCGTGACGCAGGAGCACGAGCCCAGCGGCCGGCCGCTCCGCCCGCCGCCGCGCCGCGCGCGCGCCAGCACGGCGAGGACCGCCGACCGGAGCCGCGTCAGCGCCTCGCCGCCGCGCCTCCTGCGCGCCGCCGCCGCGGCGTCGCCGGCGAGGCTGTTGCTGTACGGCGTGGCGGCGCCGCCGTGGTACGGCGTGGAGTAGGGCGTGCCGCCGCCGAACATGGAGGCGCGCTCCTCCTCCTCCTCGTCGTCGTCGTCGCCATGGTTGACGTCCCCGAGCTCCTGGCCCAGTTTGTGCTGGCCGTTCCGCACCTTGCGCTTCCTGAGCAGCCACTGCAGGCTGACGATGCCGCCGCCGCCGCCGGCGGCGTTCCTGAACGACGGGAGCGGCGAGGCGGCGGCGGCGGCCAGTGAGGCCACGGCCGAGTGGAAGGCTCGTGTTGCCATGACGCGCGGCTCGTCAGCTCGCGTGCATGTTATGTGTGCGGGTACGCGACAAGACCGATCACAAGACAACACAACACGCTCCGAGAGAATATATGGACAAAGAAGCGACGCTGCGGAGAGAGCGCTTTATCGCGCGGTTAGAGAGGAATTGGCGTGTGCTGTGCTTTTCGGATGAGGTAACCTGCATAAATACTTCACCGGACCACAACACGGGAGAGCACCGGAGAGAGAGAGAGAGAGAAAGAGACACAAGGCTAGATGGTTGGCAGAGCAGACAGACCTACGCCCACCAAACCGGCAGCAAAGGGATGCGCAGTGGAATTTAACTGTCTCGCTTTCGCTTTCAATGGCGAGACGGCGACGGGACGGACGAGGAGGAGCCAAGCCAAGCCATCAAAAGCCACGACGCCGAGTCACCTTCTTAGATCACACTGACATCACCTACTGTTTTTTTGATATAACTCCTTCGAAACGATTCAACGCATTGCAGAATGGTCACCGGAAACTTGCAGTTTCGTTTCTGTGTTTCGTTTCTCGATCAGTCCTACAGAGAGAGCTACTCATCCATGGTTTCATAGAGCTCGCTTGAGGGATGCATGTAAAATTAATCCTCTCCCGTCATATCAATCTTTCGCAGCCACTTCAAGAGGTCGAGTATATATATGTATGCATAGTTTGATTCTCCCTCGACGAACTCCGGACCTCTGACTTTTCGTGCATTGTTTCAAATTTTCCAATCCTGGTTTTCCCAACATGTTCTTCCTGACGTCTCACTCTTGACGCACGCAGTTTTGACCAGGTACATTGCGGCATAAACAATTCCGTCGCATCAGCGTCAAGCCCAAGCTTCACCCGGCTAATTGTGCATACACAAATAATGGAATCATTTACCGATACGCATGGGCAACACGGATGATGCATGCGCAAAGCGATATCGGTTATCATAACATCATCATCATCATCTCGTCATCATTGAAACCGGCACGGCGCTGATGCACTTCAATAGTTCAAATCCAGCAGATTGCTGCTATTTTTCTATATATGCGTCAATGCGTGTGGATGGTGGACGGTCGTATCATTGAGATATGCTCGAAACATTTAAGAAACGGTCAAGCTGAAAAGCCAATTTATGCGAGATACATATCGCGATCGATCATTGAAATGGGGATTAAAGAGATGTAATCATGCATGCTTAATGACGCCAGTGGGAACGTTTTATTTCAGCCCTTGATCGACCATGGTATGGATTCATTATTGCATCGGCAAGCATATGGACTTATATAAATCGACATTTTTCCCCATTAATTATTTCACGGCCGCCAAGCAGGATTTCGTATGCATCTTTGCTTCAGACATAATATCTCCCTGAACACAACATTACAATATGTACAAGTCGTGCGTACGTAGTAAGAAAACATGTACCACCATTAGAGTGGTATCCAATACTTAGTACCGTTAATTATAAGTTTCGAGACGTACTGGAAAATGGTACCATGTGACACGAGAATCATCACCACAGAAATTATAATTTAGTACCATTTAATTCATACTTTCAGGGACTGTAAAATCAGAAATTATAATTTAGTACCATTTAATTCATACTTTCAGGGACTGTAAAATATCTCAACATACATATTCATAACAAAGAAAGTAGCTACTGTGGTGGTTAAAAGTTCAGAAATGGAATGCAACATTTTTTTTCTCGGCAAGGGGATATGGAACAATTCTAGTGTGTCAGGTAGAAAAGGAGATGGGCCTATTTTTGGTACCACTGAAGGACCGCGGAAATAAAGCTCCAAAGCCAGTCAGTCAAACTAAATCTGAAAGCATCTCCAAACATATAGAGCAGTCACAACACTCTGTTGATTGGTTAAGTCAGATCACTTAGGAAATCTTAGGAGAATAAAAACATTGTTTGTAGCGAGATGAATCTGCTCGTGCCTTCTGCCATCGACGAACAAAATGGTTGTTCCGGTTTAAAGTGAACCTAAGCATTTGGTTGAGCTGAATTTGCTGGCATCTGTGCCTCGTCCTAGCTCAGTTATCAAACAAAATTATGATTCAGCGCTGCATCCGCAGCAACAGCACTTATTATTTCTGGCGATGTAGCGTTCGAGATAACACGGCGACGCATCAAAAAGGCAAATTCTAGCCATGTAAGCCGCAGGTTTCAGTCTGTCGAGCTGCCGTGATCATGATACGTGCTCGGCAAAAGAAGCCAACCAAAAGAACAGAGCAGCAGAAAGAATGAATGGCTACTCTGTCGCCACTGGATGCAGCTACCCGTAGACAGTACCACCGTTTTGCCAGCCTACATGCACGTCTTCAATAAATATGCCGGATCCAAGGAACGCAAACGGGGAAAAAGCTTGTCAGAGCCAAAGCTAAAGGGCTCTAGTGAGCAGTAGCTGTCATCTCTTCTGTCGCTCTAACCTCTTTAGTCTTTACCGGGCAGTGAAGCTAGAATCCTGTTGCCACTGCTCCTTCAGACATCATGCATGAGCCTACTTTTTCCCCTCACCTTGAAAGTTTGAGATTGGATTCTTCTCCGTTGTCCTGTAGAGAAACGAGAGCAACAACCGGCTTGTCTGCTCTGTATTTGGTAGCAGTGCAAAAAAATATTTAGGGAGGAAAAATAAGTTTGAATCTTCTGAAACAGCAACATGACTGGTGTATCATCTGTCATCTCCAAAAAAGGGTTCTTCATAAACTATTACTTCAGCAATTGAAATGGTATTTAGTTCTTCAGCAATAGTTTGTTATCTTTTGGAAAAAACAAAGTTACTATTATTATAACCCACAATTGACAGCCAGAAAGCGATGCTTCTTTTTTTCTTTTTCCAGTGCCAATGTTTGAAACCACACATAGATACTTGCAAAAGAGAGAAGAAACAATGACACTGCATGCGATTATCTTTAGCAAGAATCATCTGTGAATACACAACAACAACAACAACAACAATAATAATAATACTAATCCGCAAAAATCTAGATTAATAACAGGTGTTTTGTGTCATCCTATCTTTATCTAGAGTTGTAATAAGTTGTAACTGCCTCACCCGACCAGAAAGGGGAGGCAACAGACCCCCGTGCTGCGCATTTCTTTTCCAGTCAATTTCACCACTTTTAGGCCACCTGACCCGCAGTGAGTAATCCCAATCGACAAGTCAAGCATACAGTATGTCTTAGCTATTCTGTTCTGGTCCATGTCAGGTAGTAATTGATCGTTAATAAGCTCATCAAGAAGACAAGAAGTTGATTCATAGCTCACTCCAGCCAACATAGCCATAAGCTCTAATGCCTATAGTTTTAGGTCAAAAATTTATAATATAAAGTACTACTGATCTCAGTTGGATACTGGTGAACTGTACTTTTTTCCCGGGGAAAAAAATTTGATCGTTACTAATTGTTGTCTTTTAGAAAAAAAAGTTACTATTGTTAAATATATTTTTTCAATAGATGTTTTGTGTCATCCTATCTCGATCCAGAGCTGTAATAAGTTGTAACTGCCTCACCCGACCAGAAAGGGGAGGCAACAGATCCAGTGCTCAGCATTTTTCTGCCGGTCAATTTGACCAGTTTTAGTCCACCAGACTGTAATAAGCAATCCCAATCAATTAGTCAAGCATATGTCTAGCTATACTCTGTTCCTGGTCTATGTCATGTAGTAATTGGGCTTTACAGACAGATATGATGTAGTGTAATTGGGCTTCGCCAATCTGTGGGCTTGAACAACATCAGGTTTGTGCTACTTCATGTCATGAGATCTGTCGGAAGAGAAGAATGGAACACTCTGTTCTGGGCCTTGGTCGCCTACAATATCCAGAAACGCATGAATCAGAACAACACCACATAAGAGAAAATCCACTTGAATCGTCCCATACCTCTTTGTGCCAGTCCGTGCACAATGTGATGATCACAAGCAGAACGACTTGCACCACAATGCCACAAATGATTCCCGTCCAAAGGCCCTGTGGAAGCATTTACAGCCAATAAAATCACCAGCGAAAAAAAGTTTCGGAAATTTGCCAGAGCCGGAGATTAAATAGTACCAGTCCGCCGACGCAGAAGACGAACGCTATGAGGTATGCTGCTGGGATACCGACGGCGTAGAACGCGCCGAGGTTGACACAGGCGCCGATCTTCTGCCACCCACAGCCCCTAGCCACACCTGCATTTGCACGAGTCCAAAGCGTGTTATCGTTCCGCTTTCGTTCTGAATGCAAGAATCTGCAGCTAGATGAGACTTTCAGAGGTTGCCGTTGTGTACCTGAAAGGACGCACTGAATTCCATCGAAGAAGTTGGAGACCGCGATCACAAGCATCATCCGGGCCACGTAGGTGACGACCTCCTCCTCGTCGCTGTAGGCGTGTCCCCAGACGTAGCGCACGCAGACCAGCACCAGCCCCATCACCAGTCCTTCCGAGACGGCGAGGAACATGACGACGCGCACGGCGAGCCGGGCAGCCCGTGGTCGCCCCGCGCCGAGCTCGTTCGAAACACGGGTGCTGCACAACCAAATGTTCTGATGAACCGTTTGCAGAACTGACACATGTGGAAGCTAATTTGTTGGCTCCAGTTGTTTACCTTATTGCGGCGCCGAGGCCGTAGGGGATCATGAACAAGCAGTTGGCAGTGTTGAGCCTTTGAAGAGAGAGAAGCTCAGTTAGGCTTATTAGGAATTGTGAGTAGAAGACAAATTAAGTCTGGAACTTCAGTGAAATTAACGATGGATGACAGCCTCATTACGTGATTGACAGGACTGATGTTTCCAGCTGGGGGTTCGGAAGAAGGCCCGACAGGAGCACAAGCAGCTCAAAGGACCACCACTCCAAGCTGAATATGACAATGCCATCAGTAAGCCTCAAAGAAGATGATTGACACCAACAGAAAAAGGATCAAGCTTGAAACGATCTTCCAAAAACTTCTGACTCACCAGACCATCAGAGCTGACGGGATCGCAAGCCTGAGGAAGCCGACGGCGTCGCGGAAGGCCTCCACGGAGAACCCGGTCCACGTCTTCTTGCAGTCAGCCGAGACCCTCACGTACACGGCCAGAACCGCCACGTTGATCCAGTACGAGACGGCGTTCCCGATCGCCGCGCCCTTGCTACCCAATCCGAGCCCGAACACCAGCACCCAGCACACGGCCAGGTGGCACGCCGCCGTGGCGCCGGCGCCGGCCATCACCGGGACGACGATGTTCTGCGTCTGCAGGAACCGGACGTGGCACTGCAGCGGGCCGTACGCGAACAGCGCCGGGATCATCCACCGCGCGAAGGTGCCGGCCTCCGCGGCGATGCCGGCGTCCTGGCCGAACAGCAGGAGGATGCGCCCGGTGTTGAACCAGACCACGGCGAGGGGGACGCTCACGGCGGTGAGCAGCAGCATGGCGCGCTGCTTGTAGATGCCCAGGAGCGAGTACTGCCTCGCGCCGAAGGCTTGGCCGCATAGGGTGTCCAGGGCGCTTGCCATGCCGAGCTGATCATATCGATGGATGAACACAAGGAAGAACTTAGCTCAGCTTTTCATGAGATTCTGAAGAAAACCGGCACCGTTCTAAGCGTTAAAACTGGCACCGTTCTATGCATGTAATGCATTGCGTGATTATATTGCTCACAAAATGCTGAGTTGAAACTAAATGGGGAGCCCATTTCCATCCTTATTTTTGGCCAACTCTGATAAATCTTTACACCCTCAGCTCACCATCCAGAAATTTCACTACTCACTCTATCCCAAATAACTTGACATCATGTCTTTTAACCAGGTTCATTGAACATTCTATTAGTGACAAGGTTTTACCTACCAAAATGTGATCAGGATTGTTGGTAAGAAAATATCAAAATTGACTAATGTTTCACATATACCTAGTTACCAAATATTTTAGTGATTAACATATTGTTTTTGTAGTTACTCCATGGCAGGAGGACAGTCTATGATGGCGGCAGGACCAAAAAGTAGCAGGATTTGCATGTGCATGCAACCTAATAATCTAACTGCAGTGATTTTATTCTTATCATCTCTGCTCTAGATCATCTCCTCATGTTAGGATCTCTGGTTTCTCTGAGTTTTCAGATCGACCGCACCATAGTAGGACTTGATTTGGTAGAATTTCCTGAACAGTCAAACAATGGAACTGAGCTGTACTCTCATTTCCACGCCTAATACGTCGATTAAAATCGGAGAGGGCCAATAACATAGTACATCCAAGTCTCGTCTCTATCTATTCGAATGGTATGGGCCAATCTTGAAGTCCTCTCGTGGAAGGAAGAAAACAAGATTGGAAACCTAACACATGGTACACGAAATTCAGAAAAAAATAAAAATTCCGTGTCTTGACAAACCGCGCAGCTTCACGTAGATAGATAGACTTGTATATTCCACCAGCTATCACGTCAGTCACTAAGATATGGATCTTAGCGGAAGGGGTCAGCATGTAGTAAATCGGAAGAAAAAGACATACTGACATGGAGACCGAGAAAATTCTCTTATATTGTGTCGTAGGTGAAAATCCTGCTGACACAGAACTAGTAGCTCACTTTCACAAAACATTTGTTCCTCCATAAACAGGGACGACCAATGCACACCGGTGTCAATTAATGAGGTTTTCTGATTTTCCAGCGAGGAACTGGACCTGGTGGTACCAGTAAAGATCTGGACATGGTGGCAAATAGGGGGTTTTATTGTTTCAAAACTCACCCTATGTTACAATTAGAGAGGTTTTCAGGTCCGAAATGATGGCCATTATTTTTCTCAACTAATGGCCATTAGTTGAATCTAACGGTGTAGATTAAATTTTAGAAGTTAATAACTAATGGCCATTAGTAAGGGTAATATTGTCAAAATAATATTATTATAATATAAAATTCATCATAACTAATAAGTTAGTCAATTTTACATGAATATGTTATAAAATATTTATTTTAAATTTGATTAACCATCATCATTATTATTGTATTCAAGTTTTAGTGTATTTAACACAAGTTTGTATGATAAAAAATATTAAATTTTTAGTGTAATTACTAAACTACCCTTGAACTAATGGCCATTAATTAAGGAAAAATAATGGCCATTATTTTGGACCTGAAAACACCTCTACAATTAAGGTCGGTCTCGAGTGGAGAGTGTCATCACACGATTACCAAAAAGAATTTTTTAAGAACCGTGCTAGTGGAGGGTCATGGTGATGACACTCATCTCTCATTCCATGACACTTCCCTCTTCTCTCTCATGCTATGTCAGCAAATTTAATGCTCATGACACTACCATGACACTTCCATCGAGACTGACCTAAGCGTCAAA